>JADDOH010014117.1:0-37460 GCA_016648135.1 Agrypnia vestita | reverse complement strand
AAAATATAAGCATTAATCGACAGGCCACGGAAAAAAATCGTTTTTAATGTCTTAGGCGCCGCAAAGTTTTAATGAAATTTTATATGTACGAATAATATGTTTTTTTTTATATATAAAGTATACTTCATTATCTAGAATCAGTACATAGGAAATTAAGAAATATTCAATATTAAAATATTGAAATTTTTAGGTTTTTTCTTGATTTTAAACGTTTTTTATTTATACAAAGAGATGTTTTTAAACAGTAAAATTCTATTTATTCCCGTATTTTGAGGCTTTACTTACTAAATAACTGTTAGTTTTTTTAAAATAAAAACACCTATAATATTATATAAAAATGAAAATTCCAAAGTATAAAATGTGCCAATAAATGACGTAAAAAATGACGTAAAACAGAATGCCGTCGGCGACATCTATACAGGGTTATTAAAAAAACATTAATAACCTCGCAGGGCTATATTCCTGCCTTGATTTTGAGCCGAAAATATTAAAGCAGCCATGACTTAATATCAATAGTCATGGATTTATGCAATATCAAAGATTGATTTTTTTCAATATTTCTGACTTAATTTTTACAAAACTCTGAAGTATCATTACAGTAACTTACATCGATTACGAAAAATTTATTCGTTTCAATACAAGTTGAATAAAATGATTAAAACCCTGCAGAAATTCCAATTGGATTTTTTTTCAAATAGAGAGCGGACATGGAATACGTGTCACATCAATATTCTTACTATTTTCAAACTAAGCTAAACGCTTGTGCTATGAAAATAGGACTATCTTGCTGATCTGGAGTGATATTCGAACCCGCGACCTTTGGATCACGAGAGTCCTAACCACAAGACCAAGACAAGCTACGCGATACAAGGTCAACAAGCTACTCGATACTATTGTTGTTTTGACGTTTAACTAAAGCGACTTAACCAGCGATAAAACAAATCGTAGATTAGTTGAAGTGACGAAAATCGGGTGAAAATTTACGTGGAGAATTAAACAGAATATTCTAGCAAGCGATAGTAAAGTGTTTCACAGACGAGTGATTGATTGCGAAACAGTGAGAATTAAAAAATAGTGCTTGAATTAAATTCGTGTCCAGTGACTTTGTGAATATATTAAAATAATAAATAAATTGTAAATTAATTTCCAGTGTTTTCATTTGCCTCCCACATCCACGTCCCATGAAAAAATATATTTCTTATTAATTTTTAATATTTAAATCTTTGTACACGATTATAAATGAAAATGTAATATTCATAGACCTCTCGGGTCTCTAATACCTTTTTCTAAAAAAATGTTGTCAGCTGTTGTATCGGCTACGCCAATATTTACATAATAAGATACATATATGTTCCTTAGGTTGGATAGATGAGTTGCAGGTGTTCCGTGACAATAAAACGCAGAGAATTGGTATTGGTATTTATTGTACGAATATTTACAGTATTGTATATTAATACACACTTCAGTGTGACCTGATATAACCTTTAACTGTGGACGTAGGGTCTCGGAGACCTCATTTTTACCGCATGTCATAATTTCCATTTTATTTTTTTATTTATCTAAATTATTTAGTTCCACACATAATGTTGTGTGGGCTAATATGTGATTTCACTTAGATATTTTGCATTCCATCTAATCATTTAAAAGTTTTTACAATAAAATTTTTGCACGCTAGTTAAAACCTCCTTATATTCTCCGTGTTTTGAATTTCCTTTGGCAGGCTATCCAAGATTTTTATACCTTTATACATAATACAATTTTGTGAGGTGTTTTTTTTTCTTTGGTAGTCTTTTGTTGTCGCTTCCTCTTGTATTGTAAGAATGAAAATACTTATTCAGCTTCAACCTGTTATCAAAGTATTTGGGTACTAATCCATGTTTAATTTTAAATATTTGCACCATTACATTATATATTATTCTTTGATTTACAGTTTCCAGTCCTAGGGCATTCAACATTTTTGTTATTTTAGTTCTCCTATTACACTTCAATATTATGCGGATCGCTCTGTTTTGAATTATTTGTAGTTTCTTTAGCATTCCTTCGTTGCTTAGATGTTAATTTTTTAATTTTTTATTTGTCATAGTTTAAAATAATCATCACCACTCTTGGCACTACAACCCCTGGTGAGTCTTGGCCTCCTCAAGAGTCTTCCTCCACTCATCTCGGTTTAGTGCCAGCTATCTCCAGTTCAGAAGCTCCAAGGCAGAAATGTCTTTGAGGACGTTGTCACTCCATCTTAATTTTGGCCTTCCTGAGCTCCTTCGCCCTATTGGCCTTGAGTTCAGCAGGGACTTAGGTGCTTGATGCTCGGACATTCTCTCCACATGACCCAGCCACCGAAGTCTTCCAGTTTTATAATTTTTGTAGTTTAAATATAAAAGTTTAAAATAAAAACGATAATTTTTTGTTAATTAAGATATAGTTAAAATTTTATGTTCCTAGATGTGAATTCATGTCGTTAAAGACTAAAAAAACATCATTTTTATTTTTTTTCAACAATTAGTCAAATTTAATAGAAGTTGATTTGATAGGTATTAATTTTGTTTGATTAAAACGCTGTATTATAATTATAACAATTAGAAACGGAAACCAAATTCCTAAAAGTACAGAGTTCTTTGAGACCCTACGTCCATGGAAGTGTAAAAAAATGGCGTTCATACTTAAAGGTTAAAAATCCTCACCGGACATACGCCACCAGTCGCATTCATGTGGCTGTCCGCTCTGTCACTCTCTGACTTTTCCACAGACATCACAGTTCTTCTTCTTCTTGTGCCCTATCCGTTCAACGGACGTTGGCTATCATGTTGGCTACCACGCCGGAATAGCTCTAGAGTAGACTAGTCAAACAGTCGTATCAGGTTTTTCAGCCATGGTGCTTCCTTTCTTCCAGGACTCCGACTTCCTGCAGCATGAGATGCAAAATCTCGCACTTCTCTGAGCGTCTCATCACATGTCTGAGATTTTTAATGAAATTCAAAATAAATTAAATTTTAATAAATATTATTAAGTTCTGCAGGTTAAGTTTTTTAATGTGACAGCTGTTTCGGCTTGTAAGGTCATTATCAAACAGTGGACAAACCACGTATAATCGACTTATTTATAAGGTTTAAGTTACCTCTTACCCTATGGATAAAAATAACACAACCTACAGAACTTAATAATAAAATAAATTTAAATTATATTTATTTTAAATTTCATTAAACATTCACATAAAGTTCTACAAACTATACATAAAAACCACGAATATCTTCGAGATATTAAATTTTTCCGATTATTATTGTTCTTATTCTTTATATTTCCCTATTTATTCATAACTCTGTCCATCATTCTGTCGTAACACTTATAAAGGACGTGTAAGGTAACATCAGTACTCTTGCTAAAAGCAAAGCAGGGATGAGTTAACCATTTGAAGTGAAGGTAGGGGTACCTACTTCAGGGGTCAGCGCTTAGCCCGTCCCTCTTTAATCTTGTCATGAACTACCTTACCATAAACATTCAACGCGAACTACCCTGGAGCCTGCTATATGTGGTAAAACACAACAGAAGTTACAGGCTACTCTTTCACTTTAGGTGGCTGCTTTAGTAAGCCATGGTCTACGCATTAGCGGAAGCAAAACCTACTCAGTTTTACATTACTCGTGAACACAGAAAGCCTTGTGCTGCATGGCTATGATGCAGGCTAGATGAATGATTGATAATAAAAATATATTTGGGTGGCTGCCTTAGAAAGCCATGGTCTCGCATTAGCGGAAGCAAAACCTACTCAGTTTTACATTACTCACGAACACAGAAAGCCTTGTGCTGCATGGCTATCATACAGGCTAGAAAATGATTGATAATAAAAATATGCTTTCTGATAACTAGGCAATGGAAGTAAATGTTGCTGATGAAAAAACCGAAGGACCATTCAATATAATGTTTGAGAGTTTAAATCCCAAAGGCATTACAATTTGTTTCGAATTCACCTTGCATTCTTTCAGCGACATGTAAAGTTTGATTTATTTACGACATAATTCAATCGGTCCATTCGGACAATCAACTGATCGAATTACAGACATCAATCAGTTAGATTTTTTCCGATTTCGCCAATTTCCGAATGTCAGTAACGGGTATATTAGATTAGCTGGGACATTTTGTTGACAATAAATCAATAGTGACTCACTGTAGCAAGCGCGGATCCAGGGGGGGGGTCATGGGGGTCATGACCCCCCCCTGGGCTGGGTCCAGGACCTAGGTGGACCACTAATTAAAATACTCATACTCACATTCAGTCACTTACTAACTTTTTTATTTTTCAGTTACTACTGTATCTTTAAGCAGAATACTGCAATCGAACTCGATTGATTTAAAAAAAGCTGCGGACGTTATTAATGATACTATAAGTGTTCAACAAAATAAAAGAGAAAATGCGGACGTATTTTACCGACAGCTTTTTGAAGAGGCTAAAGAAGTAGCTGAGCAGCTAGATGTAGAAATTAAATGTCCCAGAATAGTGTCAAGACAAATACATAGGGCCAATAACCAACCTGCTCAATCTGCTCAAGAGTATTTCCGCAGAGCCATGTACATTAGGCTGTCCCGATAAATTTTATTTTGGCTTATCTTAACACAAGACTTCTCAAAACTTGCGTAATTGAGCGTAGATTACCAAAATAATTTTAAAAATAAAATAAAACTATATCTTTAAGGTTCTACCGATCTACAAAGTTTTGAAAAATTGTCATTTGGTGATATTTCGCTATCCTCAATTTTGGCTCCTGAACTAAATACAAAAAAATATTTACTTTTTATTCTATTTAGGTGTAAATCATACATGACGTTTCGATTTAAATGCAACAACACGTTACTAGCAACTTCGATTTGTTAGGTTTCAACCTGCAAATACCCTCAAGTTTGACCTTGTTTTGAGGACTTTCTTGACTTGACTCGCGAGTGTTTTCTTCGTAGCCAAAATAATTTTTATACCATAAAAGTACCATGGCGATTGTTACGGTAGTAAAAGCGGATTTTGTCATTTTTAAATAAGAAGTTCGAGGCGTAGTCAGACTACTTATGCTATGTTCGGACCATACAAAGAACTTAACAATTACCAACTATAAGGGACCATACAAAGAACTTAACAATTACCAACTATAAGGGACGTCATTTAATTTATTTTATTTGTCAAGAACGACCTGAAATTCACGTATAATTAAAAAGATCCATCCAAATCAGATATATATGTGATTTTTTCCGAAGAGATCAACAATATTTGGACCAAAACTTCGATTCCAGTTGCAACTAAGGAACAAATTATTTAATCAGTGAAATCCAATTTCGAAAAGTATCTCAATTTGAAAAGATACTCCAAAACCAAACGAAATGATAGTTTTGAAAATAAACTGAAATGTTTTTTAGTCATCTGAGAAACTTTTTGACGTTTCCACTTGTAAATGCACTTCATTTGAATCTTGTTCGTCTAAAACGTCTAAAACCTAAGAAAGTTTACATCAATAAGAGAAGTTTTTGTTGGATCAAATAAATGAAAGGAAAATGGTTATAAGCGGTTTTGATAAGAAAAAAACGGCTAGATTAATTAAACGACAAGATAAGGGTAACAAAAAAGTCGTGTTTTACTCAAGAAACCGATTCTGTCTCAGCAAATTGTGATGAAGATTCAGTGCGTGAATCTTCCCCAGAAACGAATCCGATAACAGAGGCATTCCCGAAAAACTCGCTCTCGACAGAGACACCATTGACTTCAACGGCGAATTGGACTACATTGCCTTTGCCGAGAGTTGCTGTGATAGATACGGTTTATTCACGCAATCTGCTGCTGCTGTTGCTTCTGCGGTTTTGACTGACGTCGGCTTGGTTTCTACCGAAGATTTAACTCTGGTTATTGATAAAAATAAGATCTACAGAGATGTATCTAAAGCCCGGAAGCTTCAAAAGATATTGGAGGTACTGTTATAAAAAGAATTTACTTTGATGGACGAAAAGTCCATCGCAAAGAAGTTTTAGAAGACCACATCTCAATTTTAGCACAGCCTGGATAAATTTATTTGGGACACACAATACCGAAAGACGTGGCACTGCAAAGGGAATTCTTACTTCGATCACATCTTTAGTAGAGGGTCGAGGTTGGAATTAAGATGACGTGATTGGCGTTGAATGTGACGGAACTGCAACTAACACCGATTGGAAGGGTGGCGTGATTAAATATTTAGAGGAGTTTTTGCAGAGACCATTACAATGGTGTGTTTGTATGCTTCATGTCAATGAGTTACCCCTTCGTCATTTATTCTTGACCTAAGATGGTTGCACTTTGGGTCCTAGAGAATATAACAGACGCCTTACAAAGTGTAACTGACGTTACTTCTAGAGATGGCTTTATTAGAACCAGGATGCAATCTCGAGCAGAAATGCCAAATTTTGGACACAAAAATAAGTTAAAAATTTTAGTTTTTGTCATTGATTATAATCTATATTTTGTTTATTTTATTTTCTTGTGCTTTATTTCATTAATTTCAATACTAAAATACCTTTTAAACACGATTTTTTTAAAATTATTTTAGGCAAACGGTTTAACTCTATAAAAACGTAAAATTTACAAAACTTCAAAGCTCGGTAGAGCCCTCAAAATGACAAACGATTATATTTTTTGTTACTTTTTCACAATTTGTGTAAAATTACGCAAATTTTGATACCTCTTGTGATTGTGTAGCTGAAAAATGTTTTTTTCTCATACATCGACGGGACACTAATATACATCCCTCTTCTGGATTCAATAATAAGTGACCTACAGCATCGTCTGCCTCTTCAAATACTTAATTTGATGTAACTAAGCGTTTTCATGCCAAAAAGCGAATACAGTAATCAAGACATTAAAACTGTGAAATAACTAGCAACCGATTATACATTGTTACTAGATAATACTCCAGTTTCTGTCGTTGTAAACGAATATCCGCTGTGGATGGTGATGTGGCAGCGGAGTCAGGACACACCGCAGTCGATTTCCGACCTTATTTTAAATTGCGATATTGAGATGTATCCTAATATAAGAAGATTTTTATGTATTATGGCTACACTACCTGTTAGTGTAGCGACAGCGGAAAGATCTTTCTCTACGTTGCGAAGAATCACATTGTGGCTAAGAGCTTCAATGGTTGAAGAACGTCTAACCGGACTGCCACTTCTCCACGTCCATAAAAACGTACCCATTGTAGTAGATGAAGTGATAACGCGTTTCGGGAGAAGACGTAAAAGAAAAATTGATTTTGTTATTTAAATATAGGTAGGTAGGTATTTTTAAGTACAGTAGGTAGTTATATTTATTAATAAAATACCTACGTTTTACTTGTGTAAGTATCTATTATTATCAAAATTAAATTATAACTTCTTGTGACTTGACCACGACTATGTGACCCCCCCCTGGCGCCAAAGCTGGATCCGCCCTTGCACTGTAGCCGAAGAGAAGCGGACATTTTATAAAGAGGGTGTTTTTTGAGAAATAAAGGACTTTAAATATAAATAAAACTTCATGGTATACGTCTTTTCATTAAAGCTTGCAAATGAGTTAGTGTGGGTACAGTGCGTAATACGCGCATTGTTTCGTTGCTTTAAGTTTACTTTCGTATCAGTAAACTTAACACAACGAAACAATGCGAGTATTACGCACTGTACCCATACTAACTCAACTGCAAGCTTATATGAAAATACCTATTACGGCCATGATATTGACTTTATTGGAGAGATAATTTTATGCTATTAGTGTTTAAATATAAGGTGTTTTTTTGAGGTTTATATTTCGAATCAGCTATACTTTTCCAGCGACAGTAATTTTGATAGCTTATTTGAGCTCAGTTTGGTTTGCCATTTAACCATGAATATACTTACGCTAGAACAACGCATGCAAATTTATTTCGAAAATCGTGGAATCATATTCATATTTGAACACTAGCGGAATAAAATTATCTTTCCATTATCACAATTTTTATGAGTTTTAATTCATTTTAAAGGTCTTACTTACACTTCTAAAAAAACACCCTATGTAATATGTTTCATGACGCATGACCTGACTGCTAAATGGAAAAATCTCTATTTTCAACGAGACCCGTAAAATCCTTTTAAACGGAATGCGCTCAAACCTTTTATAGCAAAATAAAAAATGTATAAATTTTTTGTGATTATGTTTTTAAAATATTGAAATGGTCCGTGTTCACCAGACGAGACTCTTTAATGGTAATAAATAATATTTATTTTATTTACATACTCTTATATGATCACACTACATTAATTAATTATTTGTATTAATTGAAATTAAAAATTAAATAGCATGTCCCCAAACAGCAATTGTATGAGGGGACGGAAAATAAAGTAAAATATGTGGGTACACATATTTTTTTATTTTTTTATTTTAGGAATCTCAAGAGTAAAATTTATTATAATGGCATAACGTATTGGATAGTTGGTAGACCTATAAATATCAGCACATTGATTTGTTAAACAGTTATCTCCTCCCCAACACGAGTTCCTTCAGCTGTTTATTGAATGGTTCTACACTATTTAATTCTTTAATGGAATTGGGGATTCCATTATAGAAGTCGATCGCAGTGTATAGGAAACCATATCTCTCTCTATTAGTCCGCGGTATATCACTTCTTAATAGTCTCTTGTTCTTGCGTGTTGTCTATGTACGTCACTGTTCTGGTAAAGGATGATATTCGTTTTTAATAATTTATTCTTTATTTTATGAGTCATCTTTATCTTTTCCACATATATCAGATCTTCTAGGTTAAGCATGCCGGTGATTTTGTACAAGTCAGTGGTTCTGGTGTATGGATCTAGGTTGAAGATTATTTTAAGGGCTCTGTTTAAAGTTCTTTGTATCATTCCCTGCGCCTGTGAATTACATTGTGATCAAATAATAATGCCATATTAAATATTAGGGAGAATAAAAGCATTGTAGATAATTTTTTTAGTTCTTGTATCAAATAGTTCAGCGATGCGTAAATGTCAGATATTTTATTTAAATAAATCTCAGTAGATACTAGGCATTTATTATTAAAGATAAATCATCATGAAGTGTTTAATAATTCTTTATCGTAAAAAATAAGAAATATAAAAGCAATAACCAATCATTCGTCAGATTATGAATTGAACTTCTTTATGATTGGTGCTCGATTCAAGATGGTCGACGATACATTATTTGTATTAATGGAAAACTAATTTCAAGTGAATAAATTATTGACAGCTTAAGGTTGGACATTCACTGCAAATGCATATTTCGAATGTTTTGTTTGAAAATGTGCGTTTTTATTATTAATTTATATCAGAATGTGTATGCTGGACTACATTTTTTAGAACGATAGCTTTGATCAAATCTTTAGTCTTATACAAAAGTCACAAACATTATTTACAATAATTAAGAAAATACAAGCATTAATCGACAGGCGTTTTTATTATAATTTATATCAGAATGTGTTTTCTGGACTACATTTTTTTTGAACTAAGGCTTAGATAAAATATTTGTCCTTATACAAAAGTAACAAAAATTTACAATAATTAAGAAAATATAAGCATTAATCGACAGGCCGCGGCCAAATAAATACGCAAAATACGTTTTCTTACTAGTGTAAAGCTAGCATTATGATATTTTGACTGTACTAAAATGATCAAGAAATAATTGTATATAAATATTGTTAAAAGTATAATATGCTGGTGTATGATATTAGTTGCAAATTGAAAATATTATTTTCAGACGTATTCTTGTAGATATGTAATATTTCGAATGAATATCATATTATATACGTTAAAAATGAATATTGCTAAAAAAATCCACTTTAAAATAAATAAAATATTAGGGTATCAGTTATGAAAACTATGTGTACTAACTTGTTAATTAATAACAAATAACAATAGATGTCTCTAGTAGAGGCCAGTGCAATATATGAAATGTTCTCGATTCGAACAATGTATAAAGAACATTTGATAATATGTGGATGTTTTTACGATGGAATTGGTGAACGTTGCATTGTGTGGAGTGATCACATAAGCCAGCTGATACAGGTTGTAAGCCTTGAGCCATCGTATAAGAGACTTCCACTATTCTCCACTATTCCACCATTCTCATACATATAAATAGCTTCGTGCCTCTGAGATTTCCATTATATATCTTTAATTAATTAAGAAATGTTCAATGTTCACAATGTTGTAAATTTATAAATTTGAAACAAATTTTTACATTTTTTGATGATTTTAAAACGTTTCTTTAATCATATAACGAGATAATTTTTAACAATTTATTGAATTTACACATATACTCTGAGTCTTCAAACATTATTGATGTGTAACATCTTTACCCTCGCTTTCCTGCAATCTTGGCAGTGATTTTGTGAAAAAGGACGGAAAAGCGTAACAGGAAATAAGACGCCAGGGAAGCGAGCGCAATTTTATTTAACCAATGAGCGCGCGCGGATCACGCGCGATGGACAAAAAATCATCACATTATAAACAAATCAATGTCCAGCAAGCGCCATCACAGCGAAGACGCAAACTACCAGCTAACGCTTCTGATTTTGTATATATGTTGAAGGCTGATGTCAAGCGTGTGGATGTTGTAACATTGATATATTTTGGTTTACATCTTCGAAACTATCCAATATGTACATAATTTTTTATACACTAATGTAAACAATAACTACCTTTAATGATTTACATTCTCAATTTTTATGTAATTTATTTGATTATTTTTAAATATTTATTCAAAGTGTTCATACAATATGTATGGCGGCACACTACTGCAACTATGAAAATAAATAATAACACATAATTGACCAAACACATTTCTAAACAAAATGCGTATGTAGATATACGGTACCTACCTAGTGCAGCTAAATTCAATAATATATAAATACACATACATCTTCTTTACTTGTATTTACTAATTAATAAATATATAGGTTTAGCATTTTAAAATTTTGTTTTAATGCTTTGCTTGCATTTAAACAAATGCTCAATTGATATTTCTAATTGTGAGATTTACAATAAAAAATAAAAGTATAGATAGTATTGATAATGGCTGTTCAATAGATGTTTTTAATTGAGAGATGTCAAATGTTACACATCATATGCGATTACTGTAAGGCTCGCTTGTTTTTTAATTTAAGTAACTATAAAAAATTTACCCTGAATGCGTCAAACGAAGATACCTTCAATAATTTTCCGCGGACAAACAAACAAAACTTCGCTTTGCGGTAAATCGCATAACACCGTCCAACCGCGTTTGAAAACATGTTTTCAATTTCATTAGGAAAATAAGGGTTAACGAGGGGCGAACCACCGAACGAACCGGAAACCGCCGAGGTTTATTTACCCAATACGTTAGTGAGACACGGCGCCGGGGAGGAAAAACGGACGCTGCACGGGCGAGACGTAACACCCGTGATTGGTCTGTTTGTTTGTCGCGTCATTTCCGGCGACGGTAGCGCCACGCCGTCACCTGGCGGCGTTAATCAAACAGCGACCACCCCGCCGCGCAGGGGACATTACGACTTCAGGAAATTTGACCGCGGATTTGGCTGGCGGGTTCAAGTTCCTAACACCCTTTAAATACACTTGTCGGTGACATTCCGAGGGTGAAATATGGTTTGCTTTTTTATGAAACGAGACGGGGTAAATTGAAGGGTTGCAAAAGTGAGCGAAGCCTTGTTTACGCAGTTTACGCAGCGAAGGTTCGAAATATTTCGGAGAATGGCGACGCTATATTTCTTTATTTACTAAGATATCGTGAAAAATTGCGGTACATGTCTCAGGTATTTGAACCACGCGGGAGTTCGGAAATTTAGTTTTAAACAGCGACATCTAGTAGCGCGGATTGGCGGACAAAATAATGATTTGTTTTAAAAAAACGAGCGAGCCTTACAGTAGTCGCGTATGATGTGTAACATTTGACATCTCACAATTAAAAATATCGATTGGGCAGCGACAGAAATTAACATCAAAATTTAAAAAAGCTAATATCTATATATTCATGAACTAGTTGTGCCCGCGCGGCTTCGCACGCGTAGATTTTTAGTACGCTGTTTGGATCGTCATAGAACTTTCGCGAACCTTCTAGAACATTCTCCTTCCAGAACTTTCAAGAAATTTATCGAATGTACAGGAAGTTTCCGGACACACCGACACATTCCGTCACTCAGTTTAGAACCTTATAGAACTTTCGGGAATTTTCTAGAACCTTCTCCTTCCAGAACTTTCTAGAGCAGGTTTGTCATGAACCTTCTAGACTCACCGACACAGTCGGCGCGCCTATTTTGAAAAAATCTGAAGCATTTGCGGCCTTCCCATAACAAAACAATGTGCTAGAAAGCACATTTTCGTCACCCACTCCCACCCACGCACAACCACCCCCACCAAACTCGCATATTTTCGATGTGACACCAAGGGCTATCCACCACCATAACCACCGGTGGATGGTTGTGGCTATTTGTGGAGAAACCTTGGCGGATAGGGAAACACGGGTTTCTTTATATATATATATATATATATATATATATTGATTAGTAAATACAAGTAAAGAAAATGTATGTGCGTTTATTTATTATTGAATTTTGCCGCACTTGGTAGGTACCGTATATATCTACGTACGCATTTTGTTTAGAAATGTGTTTGGTTGATTATATGTTTTTATTTATTTTCATTGATGGCGGTAGTGCACCGCCACACATATTATATGAAAAATTTGAATAAATATTTAAAAATAATCACAAAATTACATAAAATTTGAGAATGTAATTCATGTAAATCATTTTTTACATTAATGTAAAAAAAGAAGTATTTATTGGATAGTTTCGAAGATATAAGCCAAAATATATCAAAGTTACAACATCCACACGCTTGACACCAGCCACGTAACATAATATATACATAATCAGAAGGGTTGGCTGTTGGAAGTGTACGTCTTCGCTGTGATGGCACTTGCTGGACATTGTTTTTTTTTATGAACGATGTTTTTTTTCCATCGCGCGTGCTCCGCGCGCGCTCATTGGTTAAATGAATTTGCGCGCATTTCCCTGGGGTCTTAATGCCTTTAACGCATTTCCGTCCATTTTCACGAAATCACTGCCACAGATTGCAGGAAAGCGAGACGAAAGATGTTACACATCAAAAAGTGTAGGTATCCGATTGTTTTACACAAATCTTCTTCTTCCTTGCACTGCCCCAACTCATTGCCTAGGTAGGCTGTTGGAGTCGGCTCTTCTCGTTCTCAGGCTGTATCTTCTTCGGTTCTGGGTATCGCTTTCATCCAGGCCGTTTCTCTGTAATATTTTTGAGCATCGAGTCATCCAGGAGTTCTTTGGTCTTCCTCTGGATGACTGTCGATGTAGCTCCATAGACATTGCCTGCTTCACTGTGTGGTCTCTAGCTTACTGTTTATGTCCGTGAAGCCCAGGCTCCACGTATGCCTTAATTTTTTAATCCTATTTTTTAATGTTACTCCTGCCGATCATCTAAGCATTCACATTTCTGCTGTTTCGAGTTGTCTAGAGTATGAGTTGTACATAGTCCAGCATTCGGAGGCATACACTATCGCGGGTCTAACAATAGTCTGGTGTACATTTGTTTTAAGTTTTATAAGCATTTTCGGGTCACACAAGATTCCTGTTACGGATATAAATTTCATCCATCCCACGCCTATTCTACGATCGACATATTCACACAAATCTAAATTGTTCAAATATTAAATTAACGCAAAATAAAATTTCTTCTATTTTGTCTTGGAATATAAAAAAAAACTAATCCTTTAAAAACCACGTTTTTATTATACTCCCTTTATCATTGAATCAGATTTCGTGTCTATACACGCGTAGGGCTAATTACTCATTTGTAATGATTCCAATTTGAAAAAACATTAAAATTTCGAAAAATCCAAAATACTATATTTATTAAAAATTTTTAAACGAAAATTTGTTAGATCATTTTTATCTCGCCACGAGTCTGCTTGCAACGTTTTAGCTCAAGGGAGTAATGATGTTGATGTCTTAAGAAAATGGCCGAGGGGGGGGGGGGGAGCAGTGGTTCGTATCTTATATAAAGGTTATTATTTTAAATTTGCACCGACACCTTAGAGCTTGTTAATGGCAAAATTTTTCATTTAAAAAATAAGATTATTTTTAGGATTAAAGGAAGTTATGTCGTCTCGGACGATAGCCAGTTTGGAGACTTAGTAAACAGTGAGTAGTAGTAAGCAGCAGAAAGGCCACCCCCTCCACCAAGTTTCCGGAAGTCGTGTGTGCTCCAACCGCCGACCGGAAATTGGATTATAACGCTGTGCCCCTATATACCCGAACCCTGCAGAGCGCCTTTCCCTGAAAAGTGACTCTCAAACTCTTAATTGAAATATTTCTCGAGCAAGATGTAATTAAATTTAATTAATTTCATTCGCGAAAGAAACACGTAATGAAACACCACAAAAAACGTAATATTAATATTTTTATGAATAAAATTACGCTCGCCTGATTGGAATGGAAATACTACCTCTTCACAATATTTTTATATATAAGTATGCTCTGAGAACTCAGTTACTGAATTTTGTCCCTAGAGAGAAGATTAATTAATTAAGATAAATTATAGAAAACTCATGGAGAGGAAACTATTTATATGGGAAAAATATATGTATGTTTTTTTATATGACGGCCCAGGGCTTACTACCTACATGAGCTGGCTTAGGTGATCACTCTACACAATGCAACGTTTACCAATTCCATCGTAAGAACATCCACACATTATCAAAATTTTGAAAGTTCTATATAATAATATGTTATCTATACATATACAGGGTGTATCAGACCCAGCAGCAAAAACTTGGCAGGTCGATTCCTGACTATGCTATGAGTCTAAAATATACAAGCAACCATGGCCTAATATCAATAGTTATGGAGATATGCAATATCAAAGTTTTCATTTTTTTCTTCAATATTTCTTATTTTTTGCAAAAAATTGAACTATCATTACAGTTAAAAAAATAAAAATTCATTCGCTTTAATGCAAAAATTGAAAAAAGCTATTTTTACAAGGTTTTTATCATTTTATTTAAGTCAAGTATTTCAAATACCAGATACAAATAACTTTCTGGAACGGTATCTGAAATACTAGATACAAAATACGTATCTTCCAAATACTTTTTTAAGATAAAATCCTTTTGTAAGAAAACACATTTTATTGAATGTAAGTTTATTTTTTTACGTGAATTATTTACGAATAAATCGCGTTGATCGCGCAAATGTGACAAGATAAAATATTATATTTTTAAAGTTTTAAATGAGACTTAAGTAAAACATTTTGTCGTTCATTTTTCTTCGATGAGGTGTCATTATAGGTACATCATTGGAAAAAAGAATCTTAGCAATCTTAGTATTTTGTAAATAAATACCAAAAGAATGTATCTAAATACAAGGTACAAAATGAATATTCAAAAAAGTATTTCAGATACAAGATGAAAATACGTATTTTGCATCTTGTATCTGTATTTCAAATACTTGTATCTTAGATAAGTCACATCTCTACAGCTAGTTAAATAATCTTCTTCTTCAAATGTAGCAAATTTATTTTGTGGTAACATAACTATAATTAATATAAATTAACTTTGTTTAAACCACTTATTTATTGAAAAAAAATCAACACGTTTCAAAGCCAATGGCTTCTTCAAGAGGAAAACAAAAATAATATTAAAAATCGAAGTATAGATCAAAATATTAAAAAGTTATATATGGAAAATAATAATATAAAGTACCTAATTAATATGAAAATAAATTTAAAAGATAACTATTTGCAAAAAGGTTATCTTTTAAATTTATTTTCATATTAATTAGGTACTTTATATTATTATTTTCCATATATAACTTTTGATCTATACTTCGATTTTTAAATATTATTTTTGTTTTCCTGATGAAGAAGCCATTGGCTTTGAAACATGTTGATTTTTTTCAATAAATAAGTGGTTTAAACAAAGTTAATTTATATTACTTACAGTTAAATAATCATTAACCCTGTAGTTAAAAGTTAACAGACGAATAAACAGCTCGTTCAATAATGTGTAAACTTGGGTTAATTTTGTTTTTCGAGGGTTCCAGGCCTACGCTGTTGCCCAGGGCTTCAATTGTCTTAATCCGGTCCTGAATGACTGGCAGACTCTAAAAAATTGTCTGTCGAGTATATTGCGAACATTTTAAAATAAACGAGTTCTCCTTCCAACAGGCCCGAGACATCCCGAACAGGCTCGAAATGGGGATGTTTGTCCTCTGGGGAGATTTATTCAATTTCCACCCCTAAACAAAAGCGGGGGGCTGCTAGTTTTATGAACCGTAAATGTTTGCTAAATGTTCGGAAGGCTCCGCGGCAATGACAACACCAGATAAACTTGTACAAGTCCTCTAAGCACACCTCGGGTCGTCTCCGTTTGTCGGCGGGGTTAGGGGTGGTTAGAGGGAGAAGGAAGGTGAGAAGCATCTCGAGAACCCTGTCCCCAGAGACGAAACGGACAAGAAAATAACAACAAAATAATTTTAAAATTTAAAATTTTATGTCACGTAAAAATACGTTAAAATTTCATTCCCTAAAATGTTTGAAATAATTTTTGTACAAATGTATTTTTTTAAATTAAAAAGTAAGACCAGGTTGTAAAATAGAATGACAAGTTGTATATATAATGGAAATTTTAGAATATGAAATAAATTTTACAGTTTTTATCTGTCTTGATTCAGTAGTTGAAATAAGGAATACTGAATAAGTTAATGACTGTTTTGCATTAATTTAAAAATAATAAGAGCTCATTCTTATTGTGAAGTTGCAATTTTTTCAGAACGTTCTGTAAAATTTAAAACCAAATTAATTAATCAATTAGAAAGACATAAAGAAAAATTAAATCCACTAAAAAATATTTGGCTGCTACCGGGATTCGAACCACGGATCTTCTTCTATACCGGGCAGGATAGTTAATATTAATAAAATTAGACTTACATAATAAAGTCGACATATTCACGGAAATTTACAAGGCCGCTGTAGTGTAATTGGATAACGCGCCTGCCCCGGATAGGAAGAGAGCACACAAATATTTTTTCGTGGATTTAATTTTTCTGTATGTATTTCTAATTGATTAATTAATTTGGGTATAATAAGAGCTATTTATTATTAATATTTAAAAAAATCACTTTGTGGTTAGATATTATAACAGAGTGTTAGTTAAATTTGTATACACCACTACCAGATTATAGGTCTACCTAATCTTCTAGACGTACCCGTCTCTTCGTCAGGACCAACACTGCACTACTATGTTCACAACACTATAAACCACAACCATAATACTGTTAACCTTTCATCAATATTTATCACATGGGTGTTAATCTTGTCAAAGACATGCACTAACTTAAGTTAGTGCACTAACTAACTTAAAATTAAGTTAGTTCATGCTAGTCTTTGACAAGTTATGGAATCTTTGATGCCCTTTTTTTCTATCGCTAGGTACATCTATTCATTTTCGCACGTAAACACACTGATTAACTGTGGAATTCTATGTTGCACTTGTCAAAACAATAAACTGGCTCGCCGTGCGCGCGCTTGCCCCTTTACACAAAAAATGTTGATTTCGCGATGCTTCGAGAACGTTACACACATTTACAGCAGTCCCTCCATATTTTCAGTAGCCATCCACACTTTCAGTGACAACGAGAATAGCCCAGTCATTCCAGGTTCGTGTGGACCGTTCGAGAAACTTCGGTAGCATGTATTTTTTCCGGTTGCACCATTTCGTGACGGTATAAAAAAAACAACTGAACTGAATACTTTATTGTAACTTACCTGTTTACGCAGTAAAACAACCACTTATTTTTAGTAATAATAAAATGGATAAAATATAAAAAAGTAATATTCCTGTAATAAAAGCCTTGAAAGTTGTTGCCAAGAAAAAGTTTCAAGTTCTAAAATGTTTAATCTGTGCATCATCCCGTCTTCCGCCCTCAGCGAGGCACTGCTAGATAGCTACCTACCCCCTGACGGCGGGGGTTGGTAGCTACCCCGCCGAGAAAGTCTCCAGAATCTTCCCAACTCGGCACCGGGAATCTTAATTGACGAGGAATGCTAATGAGGCCAGGCCTCATCTTTCGGGAGTCAGTTTATTAAATTCTCAAATCGTAAAAGCATTGTTTGGCCCGAATCTTTGATATAAACTTGATTTTGATATAAAATTGAATGTCAGATTTGATTATTGTTCGGATTTGCGTGGGAATATGAAATTTTAAGGTCCAGTGAAGGTTTCGCATTAATTCTATTGTAGTGTGCATTTATACACCGATTTTTACATTTGTTATGAATTTCTGTAAGTTAAACTACTATCACAGTTGTAAGGCCGGCGCCGCACTGCACGTATCTTCCGCCGCGTCTTTTCCGTCGCGTAAACTCGGCAAAGCAAATGGGTAGACCGATCATCCGCGTAGTATGCTTAGTAATATAACGATTATCATTTTTTGAGCATTCGCGAATGCGAATGCGAATACGAATTTTGAGTTTTTTTTTTAATTTGGCGCCAATTATGTATGGCTTAGCGGCTCAGTTTCGCGCGAGGCGCGTTCCGTTTGCATCTTGTTCCGAGAATTTCCGAGTTGATCTAATAGAAGCATATAGAATAATTTTGTTTTTGTTTGTTTAAAGTGTTTTGTTATAAAATATAAATTATTTATAGTTTGTAATTGAAGAACACAGTTTTTGTTTGATTTTTGTTTTTAGTTTCGTTCAAGAAGATGATTACCTAACATTAAAAACTTATGTAAAGACTGATAAAAGTTTCAGAAGAAATTTTTTTTTTTGTTTAAATTGCATTATTATATTTTTTGTTTTCTAAGCTAATGACAAGTTAAATTGTTATTCAGTAGTGATCTGGAATCTGAAGCTTTATTACCCAATGTAGAAGAAGATTGTAAATAAATAATACCAAATGATAAAGTAAAGTGAAGACTGATAACGTGATTACGAAGTAAAGTTACTTTTTCTTATAATAAAAAAATTAGTATATAATGAATTTTTTATGACACCAAATATTATGTTTTTTTCGGATGTTCATATTCGCAAAACATTCGCTCGAACTTTGCGAATGCGAATGCGATTGCGAATATACAAAAATATGCGAATATTTGCGAATGCGAATGAGAATATTCGTTACATCACTAGTATGTATAGAAAGAAATGTAGACGCGACTGAAGAAACGCGGCTGAAAATCCTCGTAGTATGGCGCCAGCGGAAGGGTTTGTAGTACACCGTGTCTAATATCAGTATGGAGTATTCTATTCTCTGATGAAAATAAAACTGCAGGAGGTGGACGCATGCCCAATAGACTGGACTACAGCAGTGATGTCAAAAGATACATTTCGTTCATTTGTGACTGTAGCAAAGGACTTAGTAATCTACGAGGCCGTCAAAGAAAAATAAGAAAAAGAAAAATATATACAAAATCGTCGTGAAAATAAAATAGCACAAATATTTCAAATGAAATGGCACTCTGCAGGCTGGTAGTACCGAGGAGACCTGGAGCCACCAAGTTTGCTGAACGTGCTTTCAGCTTTGCTGGCCGAGCTATGTGGAATCAGCTGCCTCCAGTGCTGCGATCTATGGAGAACCAGGAACACTTCAAGAAGAGCCTGAAAACTCATTTTTTCGGGATTTCGCACCTGCAGCGCGCCCTTGAAGCGTCTCTTATGCAAAAACGGCGCTATATAAATTAACATAAACAGAAATGTTAATTATAAACAAGACGTTGCAGTGGGAGGCAAATTAAACACTAAAATCAATTAAATCACGTATTTATTACACAAGATCATTGAACAAGAATTTCATCGGAGCACCGTTCTTTAATTCGCGCTAATTTTCACTAGAATATTCCACACAAATTCTCACTAATTCACGCCAATTTGCATTTAAGTACCCACTGTATCGCTTTACTCTTATCTATTACATGTTTTTGGTATTCATCCATTTCTACGGTCGCTTCTAGTCGCTTGTCAAAAATAATAAGGAAAATTAACTATTTTTTTAAATAGAATAATCTTTACTTTGTTCTAGATTGATCTAGAAAACACGTCTATGAAAAAACAATTGTTTCTGTAGGTATTAAGAGTATAAAAATGATTTTGATATTCAACATTTTAAATTCCCGTCAAAACACGCAATTTCACTAGCACGAGTTCGTGCGTCACAATTGTATGGTACCCAGGTATACAAATACTACGGCACTACACCAAACGCGCGATACGTCACAACCAATCATGTGCGTTTTAAAAAAGTCGTATTTTTAAGGATTTTTATAATAAAAAGTATGAATTAAAACATTACCCCACATTATCAATACTGATTCACAGATATTAATTAATATTTATGAATTTCATATATTTTCATCGGTATTTGTAATATGTGAAATTTTCATATTGTTGGTTAGCAATTGTTCGATCGGTTTTTTCATATGGGCGGTCCTCGCAGCCCAGTGGGCATGACACCTGCTGTGACTGAGGTTTCCGGGTTCGATTTCCGGTGAGGTTACAACTAATCTTTGTGATTTACTCGAGGCTAGGTGATTTTGTGAAGATTTTCGCTTCATTGAGCCAATTGAGCTAAGCTTCATTGAGTAATTGAGCCTCTTGGCCTATTGAAGCGTAAAAAAACCTACATATAAAAAAAAACAATACTACTAGTGATTATTGTGCACCTATTTTAAAGATCTATAGGATAATTTAAGTTCCTAGTAGAATCGGGGGCCTAAAGACTCGACAAGGCGCTTCCGTATTCCTCTGTCTTGCGCTGCTTCCGCATGAGTTAAGCAGTCCACACCCATTCTGTTTTCATACACATTTTTTGTTGTTGTTTCTCCCAACTTAATCTGGGGCGACCCACCGTTTTCCTTCCGGAGTTGCCCAGAAGATTCTTCTTGATATTCGTTCCTCTGGCATTCTTAGCAGATGTCCAAACCACCCCATTTGTGATTTTTCTAAGTGTAAGAGTAGGGGCTCAGTGCCGAGTGCGTGGCTTATGTCGGCACTTCTTACTCTGTCCATCGGTGTGACTCCCGCTACCCCCCTTAGAAAACTCATCTCGGCAACCTGGATCCTTGCTCTCACTCTCTCCGTCTGGATACAAATTTGATGGCCACATATTAGGGTGGGTCTGTACACAGATTTGAAAACAGTTTTATCTTGACACTAAGCTCCGAATAAGTAAAAAATAAATATTTGTATGAATTTAAGAACGGCGCTCCAGTCAAATTCGTGTCCAGTGACTTTATGTAATAAATACAAGTTAAATTTTTTTTTGTGTTTCATTTGCCTCCTGCAGTCACGATCACATGACAACATAAGACAGGACAAAAACAGCAAAATGTGTGCTCTTTGCGGATGACCTGAAAATTTATGCTAAGATTACGAGTATGCGTGAATGTATTAATTTACAAAAAGACTTAGATGCGTTAGTGGACTGGACTGAGGAGAACAATCTGCACTTTAATATAAAAAAGTGTGCTTGTCTTACTTATAGTCGTTCAGTAACACCAATAAAGTTCGATTATACGATCAATAAAGAAAAAATTTCACGCATTGCTAAGATCGAGGATCTCGGTATTGTCTTTGATGCCAGACTGACTTTCTCAAGTCACATAAACCAACTAGTTACAACGTGTCATAAGCTTTTATATCAAATCATATATCAAAAGGATTTTCGAATAAGAAGTGCATCGAGCAAATGTACAATTTCATAATTCGCTCAAAATTGGAATATGGAATGGCAGTGTGGAGCCCACACCAAAGGAAATACATCGACATGATTGAGCAGATTCAAAAGAAATTCTTGTAAGTATTTATACATGCGCAGAACAGGAGAATATCCTACATTCATGAACCATGAAGTACTGCTGAGGGAAAGCAACTACCGCAGCCCCGAGTCGCGCAGACAGGAGGGCCTAGTCATGTTGGGGGTTAACATTTTAAGAAATATAATTGATGCCCCGAACCTGCTAGAGAATTATGCCCTGTTTGTAACAAATAATTATTTGCGAAATCGAGGACACGTGCTATTTCATGTCCCAAATTGCAGAACGGATGTGATGAATAAGCACACCGCGTAGTGTGCAACTCACAAATGAAATGAGCGATCATGTAGATGTATTAGGTCCTTACATATGAAATTGATGTTTTGCCGTACTGGCAAATTTGATCTCAAATATCTTCTCTTTGGTTAGGAATTCCAAATCCAAATTTATACAGCTATTTACTCATGTATTTGTGTTTTGAAAATTACAATTCATTTGTTTTTTCCTCAATTGTTTTTTTCTTTGCGTCACTCAGTTTACAAAATGAAAAACTTGAAATATCGCGTTATTTACGAGTACGAGTTCCACCGTGGCACCAGTGCTGCAGAAACGGCTCGAAGGATTAATGATGTGTATAGCGACGGTGCCGCAAAAGAAAACACAGTGCGTTTTTGGTTCCAACGTTTTCGTTCTGGAAATTTCGACCTGCAGAACAAGCCCCGTGGACGGCCGGAGACCAAAGTTGATAATGAAGAATTGAAGGCTATTGTGGAATCGGATCCATCGCAAACCACATCCGAGTTAGCTGCAGGCTGCGGTGTTAGTGATAAAACTGTTTTAATCCACTTGAAGCAAATTGGTAAGGTGAAAAAACTTGAAAGGTGGGTACCTCACGAATTGAGTGGAGCAAATCAACAAACGCGCGTTGACTGCTGCGTTGCATTACTCAACCGGCACAATAATGAAGGGATTTTAAATCTTAAATCTGGCCATATGATTACGGCAGATGTCTATTGTCAGCAACTGCAAACCATGATGGAAAAGATAGCTGCTAAACAACCGAGGCTGGTTAATCGCTCTAGGCCACTGCTGCTTCATGATAACGCTAGACCACACACTGCACAACAGACGGCTACCAAATTAGAGGAGCTTCAATTGGAATGTCTAAGACATCCACCGTACTCTCCGGACCTTGCCCCAACAAATTACCATTTTTTTCGAAATTTGGATAACTTCTTGCAAAGGAAAAAATTCAACTCCGATGGGGCAGTCCAAACCGCCTTCAAAGATTTTATTGATTCCCGTCCGAATGGTTTTTTTAGTAAAGGGACCGATGAACTACCTATGAGATGGCAAAAGTGCGTAGATAGCAATGGTACATACTTGGATTAAATAAATATTTTATAATTAAAAAAATTCGGCTTTATGTTCCTCCGATACTAAACACCAATTTCATATGTAAGGACCTAATATAAGTACCTAAAGTTTTAACATTTGCTTGCAACTGAAACGTGTGCGGTTCAAATCGTGGTAACTAATCCATTTTTAGAAAAAAAAACTTACTTTTTCATTTGTATAGTAAAATGCATTCTCGTATTGTTCACAGTGATTTAACATTTTACAAATATTAATATTGTAGCGAGACTGTGTACCGATGTTACGCAATGGCAATCAGTAAACCGTGACAGCAGACTGTAACGCGCGCAATCCTAGAGGATCACTCTAGAGAATTCTATGACATTCCATCTCATAGTAAAATATACGTCAGAAGAATCTAGAACTTACTACAGGCTTCTCGTTACGTATAGAAAAAACCTTTCTAAGGAATTTAGCTATAAAAGGAGTCAAGCGACGCGGTCTCAAGCAATTCAGTTCGTAAAGATAACAAGGCGACATCTCCGTAGAGTAAAGCAGTGTGATCAGCGATTCATGATGTTGCAATACGCGATATTAGTAGGTGATCAGCGCAGTGCGACCAGCAGTGATACTAGCGGTAGCGAAATAAACGAAGTATACCGGGGCGAATGATTTCTACTAGCGAATATTGAACGGAATTTAGAAGAAGTGATCAAATCGATAGATATAACATTAATTAATGCGAATTTAGAGGAACAGTTAAATAATAAGTATGTGGGATATTTGGGAGACATTAAGCGACTATTAAAAAAAAAAAATAATAAAAAAACAATAAAACAATTAAAATCGTATTCAGTGAGCTTTTTTGGTAATAAATTTAACAAAATTAATTTCCAATGTTTTCATTGCCTCCCAAAGCCACCTCCCATGACAATATATTGTTTTGTGTTATAATATGGAATTAGAGAAGACTTTAAACAATAAGCTGGATTCAAAGGGGTGCAAAGGGCAATACAACTTGATTTTTTTTTGCCATATTATGAATATATGCAGAACAATATCCAATATCGTATTATGAATATCATCATTCAAGGCAAAATTGCTAACAGATGAGGCCCTGGAAGACGAAGGATGTCCTGACGGAAAAATCTAAAGCAATAGATCGTTAAGCCCACAGTAAAATATTTTATCGCTAAGTTAGATAAACAGAAAGTGCTTGATGAAGAAGAAAAATAATGGGAACACCCTGCAAGAACACCCTGCATGTTGAATAAGCGAGATTATAATAGTTTTACATAAGTAAACGTAAGGTTTACTCACAAAAAGGTAGATATGTATTCTTTAAACTATCTATAATATTGCTGTATCACCAGATTCAACTCCATTTCTAAGTAAATTGTACAAGAAACTTTCGCTGTCCAAGCCCTTTTAATGTTGGGAGTACATGGAACTTAATTCTAATGTCTACTTTGTATAATGTGCTCATTTCTTCTGCGCTCGCCATCTGTAAGGAAAAACTTCCGACATTACATTCCCAAGGGCTCCCACCCCGCGTGCCCTCTCGCCCCGTCTTTCCCCGTCCTGCCCGTAACAAGTTTTTAGGCATAATTTTAATTAACACCCACCCCATCAACTCTTTCCTCCCCCCGCTCCTTTTTTGTCTCACAACTCCGCTGAGAGCAGTTTACAATTTCGCGCGAAACTCAAAGACAGCATTTTGAGAATTTGCGTAGGTATTAATTTTTATGTCTCATTTGCATTTTGTAACAATATCTTTTTTTTAAACTAAACTTCATATTTCTTGTTATTTCAATCGAAATAAAATAATTGGTAATTTTTACAAAGCAAATATTCGCACATACCCAATTGATTGAAAAGTATGTTACCGTAATATATACGTTATTACGGTTATTTTAAATTTTATTTACTCTTTTTGGAACTCTGTATTGTAAATTTATTTTCTAATTTAACTTGATTTATTTTGATTATGTAATATTTTACTTTCTATTCCATTAATTAACCCCAAGAACCTTCACTGGTCACATAAAGATAATATGTATGGACACATTATGCATTAATTGTTGTCAGTTTCCTTAAATAAATAAAAAAAAAATATTCAAATTTTTCAATGCCTTTAATTTATCTACGTAAAGAAAAAACATTATAGTTTAAAACATGAAATATATTTCATGTTTTAAATATTTTTATATGTTATAACATGAATTGAAAATACACGTAATAAAGGTCCTCTGTGGACACAGTAAAGACATACGAGCACATTGCTACTGCGTAGATTATTTAATGTTGCATAGTAATGTATATGTGTATGTTATGTGTATGTATGTCTTGTAGTGTCTTTCCAAATAGGGGGAGGACATATATTTATTCTTCCGCAAAATAACGTACATGCATTTTTCAAGTGCGTTACACACCCTTAGACACGAAAATATTTAAGGTAGTTTTGGAATCACAAATAAAAATAAAGTTAGTATCAATATAGTCAACCCTTATATTCCTCTAAAAACCCTGTAAATATGTACTTAAAACGTATATTTCGTTATTAATTTTATGAGCGTGGTGTCATATTACTGCCAGAAAGATGGCAAAAGGTATTGGACCAAATTGATGAATATATAAAAAAATAAAATATTTATACACAACAAGAAAATCATCTTTCATTTTAATTAACAAAAACGAAATTACTTTCCGAACAACCCGATATACAGACCATTTTTATCCCCGTCCAACAGGGACGATTTCACCAGTAAAATTAATTAATTAATTTATTTTTTTAATAAAAAGTGCACCAACTATTTCTGATCCACTACACCAGCCTTCAAGATGTGGACCAGGAAAGTATGTAAAGTTGATGTATGTATGTAATACGATGGATCAGGGTTTACAACCTGTATGAGCTGGCTTAAGTGATCACTCTACACCAGTGTTCCTTAACCGTATTGAAAGAATCGCCCATTTTACCGCAGTAAAATTATCCAGCGTCTCCCCACCCCAAGAAACGATACTTAAAATTTACATTTTTCTCTATGTATATGTTTTATGCAATGAATATCCTACTACATTTAAAAAATACGAGAAATACAAATAAAATACGTGATTATTTTTTTTAAATATGAAATTTTTATTAAAAAAATATAAGAAGTCAGTGAGATCCTTAATCCTCTTGATGAGTTAAAGAGTTAAGATTATTATTAGGGTCGTTAGACATATTTAACTGTAGCTGGTTGCGGATATATTATACGAACCGTATGTTTTTCCGAGAAACGATTCTCGACGTTTCGTTGAATGCTTATTCAACGTCATCAGAAGGACGACCTTTACCCGCGACCTTTACAACAACTCCAACATATCGGCAATCCGCGAACATGCATCCAAAGGGAATCTCTGTCACTTCATCAGATTTGACAAGACAAAAATTTTATCAACAGAACCGCACCTTATACCCAGATTAGTGAGGGAGTCCATTGAAATATACAAACATCCCAATTTCAATTCAAACATAATATAGTTATAACCTATCATGTATTTGGCGCCCTGTTCTTATGACATTGATTCAACCCTTTTGAGACGTCGCAGTAAAGTCCGCCGACGTAACTAGTACATATTGCACACTGGCGACTTCTATCGTAGAAGAAGTGAACACTCCACAACAAAGTGCATATAATTTACGGCCACGAAAGCAGTAATCAGTCCGCCCTCTATCTTGATGTGATTGCGCCAATTTCGTAATCTTAGGTTCAAGTTTAGTGAGGGCAGTATAGGCACGAATTGAGCATAACTTATTTTTCTATATTGGCACTCGAATTTCTGCGGCGTTCCCTAAATGCTAAAAATTTATAAACGTCCCTTCAGACCCCTAAAACGCCCACAAAAGGGCGCTGGCGCCCCGGTAAGGAATCACTGCTCTGCACCATTCACCAATTTCATCGTAAGAACATCCACACATTATCAAACTTTTTAAAGTTCTATATATCTGTTCGAATCAAGAACCTTGCATCTATTATTATGGTCTTTGCAAGAGACATCTGTTGATTTTATTCTCATTAAAAAGTTAGTATACACAGCTTTCGTAACTAGTAATTTTTTTATTTTATTTTTTTGGTCATCCAACTAACTGGGAGACATAATTGCTTGGTAGGACAAAATACAGAAAAAAATGTAAAATGTCTCCCACAGTTAAAGGATAACACAGATAGACATAATTATAGACAAGTCAATTTGATATGAATGACAGATCAAATAATTTTACAGTTTCATTTAAGTGATTGTTCCTAATTTAACTTTATCATGAACATAAATGGATTCGAAATGTATATAATTCACATAGTCAGGGAGGGGGATGAGTTTCTAGTATCTGCCTCACCATATGACGACACTCTTCATATTTAGTATTAAAAATATCTATGAATTCAAAAGATTATTATAATCTGAGCATACCTATGAGTGGGACGGGAGAGGATTTCCTATTATCGGTACGATAAGTTGGAAGGGAAAAGAGAGTCTAGTCTGTCTGGTAGGTCGGAGTGGGACGTGGAAAGACAGGAAGCTGGTGATTTCAGGAAAATTAATAAGGTTATGCATTATTTGGAAAAGGAAGGATTGATCTGATAGTACCTAATGATACCTCATATTTTTTATTATTTTACCACTTTCGTGCAACACATTGATTGTCCCTCCCATATTCAAAACGGATGCCGCCAAGAAAAATCTATGTCAAATATATTCATGCGAGGGCTGGTTGGAAACGGGGGTGGCTTGCAGGGCCCGAGAGGGGCGCTCGATAAGTCACCGGGACCTCGCCGCCACGGGGCAAATCGCTCGAAAATGAATCCAGTCATACATCACACTGCAAGGAGAGCTAAATTGGCCATTTAAAATGACAGGACACACGGCAGGAAGTGGGTGGAAACCACTTTGTCGGGTGGGTTTTAAAAAACGTGCAGTTCATACTGAGAGGGTACAAGGTCATGAAATATTCCATTTTCCTATCAATAATTTTTTTTTATTAGAATTTTTTTTAAAATACAAATCTTATATATTTACATATTTGATACATAAAAAAATTTAGGTACATAATTTTTTTATCAGTGTACCTCTACAAAAAGAGACTAACTCTTGTGTCTGGAGAGGGAGTTACACTTTTATACATAATATGTGATAATAATTAATGCATAAAGTAAAGTAAAGTAAATAGTACATAAATACAATATAAGAAGAAAAAAAGTTACATAATATGAGATAATTAATGCATATAGTAAAAGTAAGGTAAATAGTACATAAATATA
The DNA here is from genome assembly GCA_016648135.1 of Agrypnia vestita. NCBI lineage: Eukaryota > Metazoa > Arthropoda > Insecta > Trichoptera > Phryganeidae > Agrypnia > Agrypnia vestita. The sequence continues at coordinate 8,977 of JADDOH010014117.1, read as the reverse complement.
TATAAGCCGAAAAAAAGTTACAGAATATACGATAATTAATGCATTTATGTGGGAAAAACAATTTAAAAATAAACTAACAATAAGCAAACAGTTTAAAATGAAGAAAGTAAAGAGAGAATTTTAATTAATTATGAGGGTTTATTTTAATGTTTTTTTTAAAGGTCTCATAATTTTTTTCAGTTCTCACTTTAACATGTAATTCATTAAACCATTTCACACCTCTAAATGTATAATGGTGCTGGGCAGTTGTGGTAGATATTACAGGGACATGTAGTATATATAATATAATATTTTGCGCTTTTCACGATTTTTTTCTTCTTTTATTTCAGTTCCAGTTTTCATTTATTGCAGCATGTAACTCTGTTTGTATATTTAAAAAAATATTTATGGTATTAAATCCGATATTTTAATTTCTGTCCACACATTTTGTAGTATAAAAATATAATATCTTTTGTGTACATCCTTAATTATATACATTTATATATTAACGTAAGCTTAAACCCCGTATCGACATTATGCTATACATAAAAAATCAAACAAGAAAATAGACCCTCCGGAATTAAACTTTATCTCTAGACGGCACGCGGATATTTTATGTTATGTACCTAAATAAGAATATATCTATTTATAAAAAAAAACACATTATTATTGTGAAGTTGCAATTTAAGAACAAATTTCTGTGAATTATTAATAAATTAATTATTAAATTAGAAAAGATATACAGAAAAATCGAAAGAGGTCGAAAAACTTACGTTACTTTACCGAGCTTCTGTGGCGAAATTGGATAATGCATCAATCCCGGATAAACCGGAGGTCCGTTGGTTCGGATCCTGGTAGCAACCAAAATATTTTTTTGTTAATTTGATTTTTCTGTATGTCTTTTCCAATTGATCAATTTTGTTAAGAATATATCTGCTTCAATATTTGTTTAAGCTAGATTAAGCTATGTTAGACCACTTCTCTCTTTTATTAAATTATTATAGTTAATCATACATTTTTCAGAATATGTTTTAGCGTAAGATTTGTAGATGGACATAATTAATTTTTTCAAAAAACAAAAAAACTTTTAATGAGTACATTGATTATTTTTAACGTCGATCGGTTACAATACTTCTGTATCTTACTCAGGACGGACAGTATCAAAACCGTTGGACGTTAAAAAAAATCAATGTGGTTTGTAAAAAGTTTTTTTAGTTTTTTATTAAGTAACTAAAATGTCTTACATTTAATTATAAGTCTTTTCATATGAGCTTGCAATTGAGTAATTGTGGGTATAGTAAATAATACGCGCATTGCCTCCTTGTATTAAGTTAACGGATACGAGAGGGGCGTATCTGTAAATTTAACACGTAATCGCACTGTACCCACACTAACTCAGTGCAAGCTTATATGAAAAGTCCTATACCTATAAACTGTATTATCTTAAATTATAAAGTACATACCTGCAAATACCATAAACATACATAACCTTAGTCAATGTTAATAAGCAAATACATATTGACAATCAGAAACTATCTAAGGCTGTTTGATTGGCAACACCCAATAATCACAATTTTTAAAATTATATATATATATAATCAATTTTATAATCCAACATTTAATATATTGTAACGAGGTTAAAAAAGAATTACGCACTTCTGTCAAGTGATAGTTGTTTGAATTTGGCACAATACTACCGAAGGATCTGAAATCACCTCCAACTTTCGAGTGACGTCTGCAATCCTCTGGATAACGTATTAGCCATATAAATATGACACACGGGAGTAAGGAGTGAGTTTTTTCCATGCGCGATGACAGCGATAATACCATCGAAGGTAGCCGCGAGCGGCGGGTCAGGTCGGCCAAGCGAGTAGTAGCGGCGAGTCGCCAATGGTGCCAAGCGAGTGGTAATTCGACAGCGATTCCAGAAAGTTCTTACGTAACGAAATAAACCGAAGCGAAATTAATAAGTGCGGAAATTGATGGAATATTCTGGTGAACATTGAATAAAGTGTTAAAGCGAATATAAAGTGTCTATTCACGAGTTATAAATTTGCGAAATAGTTTAATTTAAGGAATAGCGTTACATTTAATAGTGTTAAGTGACTTTGTACGTTAGTTTAATTAATTAATCGGTATTCAATAAATCCTGTATTAAATAAATCCCAGGGTTTTCACTAATTCCTCCTGCAGCCACGACACGTGAAAATATACATAGTTTTAAGCCAAAAAAATATGAATATCTGGAATAAAATAAATTATATGTGGAAAAGCAAAGGCATCAATATCCAAAAAAAAATGAAAAATGCTTTGAATGCAGTCACCGAGGATTACTAATTTACAGAACCAAAACTACGCGTCAACTGAAGTCAAGTGCGTTGTACATGCGTGAAGCTTTCATACTACTTTGTCTCTTTCTCGCATAAAAAAAATCGACCTGGAATATTTTGCGTCTTATGTGAATTAAGAAAATCGGTAATATCGGAAAATAGCTCTAGAAAACATTCTTAAATCTTTCTCTGAAGATGCATTTCTTCATTAATGCATAAGTATGCAGAATCTCAAACAACACTGAAGGGGTTTCGTACGCAATAACGAGAGCTCTAGAATCTCTACAAGGGTTGGGAGGCGGCGGCAGCCAGCAGCGCCGGGAAGGTAGCTACCTAATTCGCCTCGCCCGACAAAAATATTTATATTGCTTGTTTACAATGTTTCTCATTAAAAATACCCCGGAATTATTCGTCCCCTGACGGTTGCCGCGCGCGGAGGGTTAAATACCCCTTTTAACCCTTCCCGCCCGCCGGGGGATGAGGAGACGAAGAGGGGGGTGGCAATGCTCACATTTCGACAATTCAAAGACGTTGTTTACCATCAGAAAATCGTAAAAGCTATTATTTATTGCGCGGCAAATTAAGATGCAAAAGCCCCTTTTTTTCAGTCACCGTAACTGTTTTTTTTATTTTTCTACGTAATAGAAACCATTAATAAGAAAACGAACGTGAATTATTTTTCAGGTTTTGTAAAACATTTTTTGGTAATTTATTTCTTTTGATTAGGTACTTGTCCTTAAGAATTATACTAAAGTACCCGAGGAATGTTTCAAAAAAGGACAGATTCATCGACAGGAAAGAATGTTCATGGACTTTAGAAAAAAGAGTTATAGCTTTAGAAATTTGCTGTTTAGTCTCTTTAATCTTTATAATTTAATCTCACTCTATTCAAGCTCACTCTATAAAATCACGTTTTTTTGTTCTTTCTTGTATATGTTTTAGGCTTTACTTTTATCTTTATGTTTGCTTTGTTTACATTTAAGTGATGAAAAGCTTTTAACCTAATTGTATTATAATTGTATTACCTATATCATTTTGTGTTTTTCATTGTTTGTGAACCATTCAAAAAATCTAAAACGAAGGCTAATAGTTGTTTTTATTTTAAGTTAGGTTAAAATTTGTGTTAATATTATAGGTACGTCAATAAGTTCCATGTTGGGTTTCTTAAAATGTATCATAGGAATCTGATGGTTTTTCCCTGAAATTTTCTGTGTAAATAATTTCGCATTACGATATGGGATTTACATTGAAATTACGAATAATAAAGGATACTTTTTTGATTTCTTGATGACTCATACGATTGACGACAATGATTTATTAGTAACAAATGACAAAGAATGTGCAAAAATTTATTATATAATAGGTAATATAATCCGATAAAACTTATTTTTAAACTGCGTTTCCGTAGTTTATTTTTGTTATTGTTGCGTTTATTAAATTGTTTTGTCTATTTAGGTACATTATCAAATAGTTCTTTTAAGAACTTGAGTTTTTAACGAGTGCAGCCTGAGTGCACTGCAGTGCATCTTATTTCAAACATTTATTATTCATGTATATTGCAATTAAAAAATATTTCTTTTTACCATTCTGTATTAAAATCCTCAGCCTTGGCGGCACTAGTAGGCCAGTGGACATGACACTTGTTTCTCACACCGAGAGTTCCGGGTTGGATTCCCGGTGAGGTCACAGTTAATCTATGTGATATACTCACATAAAAGCCTGGGTGTTTAATGATATGTTTCGCATCCGTTATTGGGCGTCTTGGCCTGTTAAAATATAAAAAATATATATAGTATATATATTTTTATATATGCAAGTGATGATTATAATACATTCATATTTTTTCTTTCTTCTAAGAAATATTAGATTCTTCATAGTATTGTAATAGAATATGAATGAATTTCTACACTATTACTATTACGAGTAAGATAAGAAAATGCTTTTAAATATAAATTTATATTTAAAATCATTTTCATTTTCAATAATTTTTTTTCTCAAGAAAAAGAAACTCAAAAATTTAAATAAAGAAAACGATAAAAAAATACTTAAAATATTGACTCAAACTCTGTCCTAAGGTACTGGCTGCTAAGCGGGTCTAAGAGTATGCACACATTTTTGAGATAAAAAATGTCATATCTGTCTGGGTCAGTTTTTGTCAAAGGCGAGTTTTCGGGCTAATTTTGAGTAGCCATCATGTTGAAAGAGGAAATAAAGTATTTTAACAATAACATTGTAGTTGGACATAATTGTTAATTTAAAAAAAATAAAAAACTTTGTACGGACCATGGATTTATTTGATGTCGTTGGTATATGTGTTGAATGGCACATACACAGATACGGGTCGTTCATAAATTTTTCTAAATTTTGTAACCATGTTTTAGACACAAACCGTATTTTTAAAAATAAAACAGCTTTCATATTTTACAAATTAAATGATAGGTTCTAAAATTAGATTTTCAAAAATATTAGAAATTAGAAACTCTTTTATAAATATGATAACGAATTAAATTTAACGAATAGGATAAAAAAAATTCAGCACACAGGTCCAGACAAAACTGACCTAGTGAAGAGTAAACAAGAAAAATTATATCACTTTCTGGTGCCGTATTTAATAAATTTAAATGATTACTATTTTTAACAGATCAAACGCAACCCTTTGACCAGAACGCAATAAGGGCCAGGCCGTCGGTAATGAGCAATGTAATAAATTGTTGGAATTAGGTTTCTCTGTCCCGCGGGTACTTTTCTCCGACCTTAGGTGAGTATCCAGGAAATTTGGCTAAAACTATAATTCCTTCAGCAGTCAGATGAATAGTGTTACCCGCCGCCCCCGGCCGGGGCAGTTTGGGGGCAAGACGGTCTGGAGTGGTCAGCCGACAAGGAGAATTATGACTCCCCCGGGACCCTGGCTAACAACATCTCCAGCTTTGCATACAGCCATGAATTTTACATATAGAATGCTGCACGAGGAAATATCGCCCATTTGTGTCATAGGAAATGAGCCATTATTTATTTGACGATTTTTTTGGCGGATGTAAATATAAGATGACTCACTTTTCTGAAAAGCTGAAGCTGACAGCAGAGGAGAGAAAATAGGCTGGATGCGGTGGAAATAAAACGCTTAAGCCTATTTTATTTTATTTTATTTATTCATGGGAAACTAACAGTATATATAAAAATCAGATAACTATTATTAAATAGTATAGCGACCATCTTAAAAGTTTCCACAGAATTAACATGTTATATATTAACATAGAGCAAACAATAACTTAAGTTAAACAAAAAAGTGATAGTTTTAAGTTATGAAAGTCAAAGAATTAAAGGTAAAAAGGGAATCAGAAATGAATAGGAAAGGACAGATATACTTAGTAAAAAGGAGAAGCGATAAGAAGAAAAAGAAGTGCAAAATATATAAAGCATAAAGATATCTAATCAATACATCTGCATATACACATATACGAGGTCTGGACAAAAGAAAGAAGATGGAATAAAAAAGAGAAAAGAAAAGGTTTATGACTGAGGTGAATATCCAAGAGTTGAATTCATAGATTGATGAATTGAAGGCATATCTATTTATAATGAACAAATCAGAAATTAATGAAAGGCTGATTAAGAAAGGGTCGTTTTTTTACTAGTTTTCGAATATTTGCAACGTTACATCAACTGCTCTGATAATTTCATTTGTGCATCGAAATTTTGGGTATCCTATAGGTCATTTTTTATCTATTCAAGAACATACCTTTGTCCATTATACATCATTACATGTATATATAAACAGTGGAAGTTAGTAATGAAGAAGTATTGTCTCTTTAAGTGTAAAATTTATTTTCACTAGATTGTTATTGAAAATGTCAACCATATAACCATATTCATTATCAGTCTTTAATGTTCTGATATGTATATGCACTTTTTCGCAAAGATGGTATATATATGTAGGTACATGTGATAAAACAATAATACATTATAAATATCTACTAATTTATATTATTAATATTATCATTGATTAATATTTTCATGTTTGATGTTGTATTACAATTACATTAAAGCATTCGTAATAGGAATTTTTGTCTAGAAGGTGCGCAGTCAAAAATTGAACTTATGAATTATCAAAAACACATCAACAAATAAAATCGATCTTTTAATGAATATGTGATGTGCTGAAATCAAAATGCATTACATATTTTTAAAAAGATTTTACACGATTATCTCGCACATTAAAATGAGTTTAATGAATTTTTCTTTTTCTTTTCATTCTTCAAAATTATTCAAGCGCACATCTTTCTTATACAATATAAATATTTTTTTAGAAAAATTTATTCATATTTCATTTTTGTATAACAGATCACTCAAAATCATGTAAAGTAAAACTCCAATCCAGATTATACGTCAAATACAATATATTACTTATTAAAGATTTTAATACGATAAACTTTTTGACGAGACAGAATTATTAAGTCAACTAACTTTTGTTAAATTTACGTACTATAAACAAAGTGAGATATTTTTAAAACTTTAACTTAATTCAGCAAAAATCTCTGAGCTAGGTGTTAATTTAAAAAAAATATCCTAAACAAAATATTATACATGATATTTGTTTAGAATGATAACAGAATGTTAGTTAACTTAGTAAAAACCACTACCAGATTTAAGGTCTACCGATTTCGAGACGTACCCGTCTCTTTGTTACTACTACTACTACTAGACTACTATATTCACAACCCTATACACCCCAACCATAGTATTGTTAAACTTTCACCAATATTGATACATACGTGTTAATCTTGTCAGAGACAAACATGCACTGACTAGCCTACTGAACATTCAGGAATCTACCGAGAGAGAGTGTTTAGAATGAATTCAAATTAAGCGTTTTAGACAGGATTTGAAAAAAGTGATTTTGTATTTATAATATTTATTCTAACAGTTTAGCTGTACGATTAAATAAATAAAAAATTTCACCAAAGAAAAGTGAAAAATTTAACAACCCCATTAATGTAACATTTTAATCCCTTACACACTTTAGTATTTTTTTTCTAGCAAAAAATCAAAAACATTAAAACCACAAAGATACATACAGGGACCGTCTGCAAACACTATTACTGCCGAACGTTTAACGAAAGGATGAAGGGTGAATCTTTACCCCGGGGCACGGAAGGGTTGGCCCGTCCAGTGGGACGGGTCCTGTTTCATCCCCAGAAGAAAGGAATACGTTCGGATACTGTACACAACTTGGTACAGTCCTACCACTAGAGAGAGCCGGGCTGCAGGATCAATTAATAAATTAAATAAATTAAAAAGTAAAGAGGTTGTTATTACTAATCCGTAATCTCATTTATGACTATTGATTTGATACTTCTTTAATTGAATCCCATTCCCTCCCTCTCCCCACCCCTCCCATTTTATGCATTATCATAATTTAAATCTTTGAAATATTTATTATTTATCACATATTCTTTATCATTGTTTTTTATTTAGTTTTTTTTACCAGCTTCGAGGAAACTTTACTTGTCATACTCACGAATATTTTTTTTGATATTATATAAAAAAAATTAAAATTGTACTGTATGTTTCCCAAATAAAATAAAATAAAATAAATAAAATAAAATAAAATTACGGTAGACATATGTAAATGAAGATCAGTAGGTACCTATTGATTTTCATTTAATTTGAATTGTTAAAATGGAACGTTTTAATCATAAAAAACAACTGACAATCGACCTATTGAGAAAATTATAATATACCGGTGAATAATACATATTTAATGATTGATAAAGTTTCTAATATAAAATAATAGCTTTAAATGTTGTTTCTCTTTTCAAGTATGATGTGTACTTTTATTATTTTTAAATTTTAATGTCAAATATTATGTTCTTTTGTTAATAAAATATAAACTCTTTTCAGAGCAACGCAAAAAAGCTTTTATTTAAAAAAAATAACTAAAAATTTTGGGGAACCACATTATAAGCTATTATTTTATATTAGAAAATTTTTCAATTATTAAATATTAGGTCCTTACATATGAAATTGACGTTTAGTATGGGAGGAACATAAAGCCGATTTTTTTTATTATAATATATTTATTTAATCAAAGTATGTACCATTGCTATCTATGCACTTTTGCCATCTCATAGGTAGTTCATCGATCCCTTTACTATAAAAACCATTCGGACGGGAATCAATAAAATCTTTGAAGGCGGTTTTGACTGCCCCATCGGAGTTGAATTTTTTCCTTTGCAAGAAGTTATCCAAATTTCGAAAAAAATGGTAATCTGTTGGGGCAAGGTCCGGAGAGTACGGTGGATGTCTTAGACATTCCAATTGAAGCTCCTCTAATTTGGTAGCCGTCTGTTGTGCAGTGTGTGGTCTAGCGTTATCATGAAGCAGCAGTGGCCTAGAGCGATTAACCAGCCTCGGTTGTTTAGCAGCTAGCTTTTCCATCATGGTTTGCAGTTGCTGACAATAGACATCTGCCGTAATCGTCGGGCCAGATTTAAGAAAGCTGTAGTGAACGACACCAGCACTAGTCCACCAAACGCTCACAAGTTACTTTTTTGGAGTCAATTTTCGCTTGGGGCATGTTTTGGCTGGTTCGGCAGGGTTCAGCCATTGCGATGAGCGCTTCCGATTATCGTTCAGGATCCACTTTTCATCACAGGTAATGATTCGAT
>JADDOH010014116.1:0-20709 GCA_016648135.1 Agrypnia vestita | reverse complement strand
TATTGGACGTGAATTAATTGAATTAAATTTTCGTAAGATAATTTCTCAATGAAGTGTCAGCTTCAATAATTTTTTGAACAGTTTGTCAGCTTCAATAATTTTTTGTGCTTTTGTAAAAAAGTATAGTTACATAGCATAAAATATAAACGATAAGCAGCACAACTAATAAAAATTATTACTTCTAAAAAATTAAATTTTTGAATTATTTAAAATTTTACAGCTGCAACATCTCTATTGACGGGCCAGGTAAAAATTTGAATATTGCACATATAAGAGGTCTCTATAGTATCCAAGTTCAGTATAAATTTCAATTTTAAGGTTCAACTCAAAGTAGGTATAAAAAATTCGAATTTGAGCAAAAAATATTTGTCCGGGAGTGGAAGGTGTTATTTTATTATTTTTAATTTTTTTAACTAACATAACCACATTTCTTGAAAACCAATTAAGTACTTTCAAGTGAAGAAAAAAATCTGTAGCCCTGAAAAAGAAACATGGAATAATTTCTACCGCTGTTAGAAAAAAATTGAAAATTTTATTTCAAAATCAAATTCTTACTTCTGATCCAGATGGTTATCTTTAAAATTAAAAAAAAAAAAACAAATGCGTTGACTTGATAGAAAAACTAAATATTATTGTTCTTATAAAGGATACAATAAAAATTATCAGTTTACTTTCAAATTCTTGGAGCAAAGGAAAAGCAAAAGAAAGCAATTTATAAAGTGTCAGAATATATGGCGCTGGTTGGTCATAAGTAATCACCTAGAACATAATACTACAACAGTTCATGAATTTCAACATAAAATCAATCTAATTCTCTGGTGGAGCTGCAAGGAAATACAAAAATAAGACGAATTTTTTAAATAAGTGCTATCACAAAGTACTTTTAGAACTTGATATAGCATGTCATTTTTTTGCATCGTGTCATGGGAGAAATGCTGGTTGTAGAATCCATCTATGATAAAGGCATGTTTCCAGCGACCCTATCCTTAATGCCTTAATTTCTTACGCCACTATTTATGTTTTAATTCAGGAAATGATTTATTTATTTATTTATTTAATTAATGTTTATGGAAGACCAACAGCACAAAAAAAAGCATAGAAAACATTGATACAATATAGATGGCCAATTACAGGTCTCCACATTTAGAAATATGTCAGTAATGATAAATATTTATGTCAAATGTAACGAGCTGTTCGTTGACATTTGACAGTTCCATAGAAAAGTGTCACATGCGCAGAACGGCGGGCCGGTATGCCCAGTGGTTGAAATAAGAACTAACATGATTAATAAATAGCGAAGAAATGGAAGGGTTCTTACCCGAGTAGAAAAACAAAAGAGAGCTGTTCTTTTGTGTTTGAATAAAAAATAGCAGTAGTATTGCGTTGCGAGCGATTGTAAAATGTGAGAGATAATGTACATGCGAATAAAAGATTTATTTTACGAGTTGTGCCATTTCATTTTTCGAGCGAGCCACGCCACGTAACAACTGGCGTCAGAAGCGGGATTCGGGAGATTTTTATGAAATCAACGTGAAGATCGTGGCACAGGAAGAAATGGCAACCACGGAGGAATTTTCGGATGCGGAATGCGATATGATAATAAAGATGCTGGAAGAACTGGAGCGGAAACGCCAAGAAGACAAGGAAGAACAGGAGCGGAAACGCCAAGAAGACAAAGAGGAACAGCAGTAAAAATTGGAAATGTTGTTGGACGTCAAATTAGGAAGCATCAAGGAGCTTAGGGAAAGTGTTGACAAGCAACAAAAAGAATTGCAGATCACTAAACTGGATGTCAATAATCTTCAAGAAGATATCAAGGATCTTCGACAAGACGTAAAACGTGACGCTGAAAAGACACAACATGAAATCGAGAAACTTCGGGATGAAATAAGAAATTGCCAGAAGGTTCAGGTGGCGATGGAAAATGCAGCCGAGGACCAGGTAACGATGGAAAATGCGTCTGAGGACCAGGTGACGATGGAAAATGTGGCCAAGGACCAGGTGGCGATGAAAAATGCAGCAGAGGACCAGGTAACGATGGAAAATGCGTCTGAGGACCAGGTGACGATGGAAAATGTGGCCAAGGACCAGGTGGCAATGAAAAATGCAGCTGAGGACCAGGTGGCGGTGGAAAATGCGGCCGAGGACCAGGTGACGACGGAAAATGCGGCTGAGGACCAGGTGGCGGTGGAAAATGCGGCCGAGGACCAGGTGACGACGGAAAATGCGGCTGAGGACCAGGTGACGATGGAAAATGTGGCCGAGGACCAGTTTGCGATGGACCTCAGCAATACTGTGTTCGACGCCGAGCAGCGCGAGTTCACCGATCTCAAGATACAGGAGGACATGGAGCCCTTGCCCTTCTGCGTAGTCACCGTGGAGGACAAGCCCATGGTGCAAGTAGGGTACAAAGGGGAGAACAAGAAAATCTCTCCCGATGAAATTAGTCCTATGGTGTTGGACGAGATCGAACAGACGACCGAAGCATACGTGGACCAGAGTGTGAAGGAAGCAGTTTTGGCTATGACAGATTACTTCAGTGACTCTCAGCGACAAGCTATCAGGAATGTGGTCAGGACAGTCAAGCTCAACGTGCTGCAGATCATCAATGAGCTCACTGTGGCGGCGCGGGCTTACGGGTTCAACACAAATTCAATGGGCAAGCGTAGCGTGCTCATCTTTGACCCAGGTGGATGGAACTTCGAAGTATCGATCTGGAGTGCTAATCATTTTTGTTGAGGATTTAAAAAAAATGTTCGAGGAAGCAGAGAGGTTCCGTCCTACGAAGAAGCGAATTGAGGCACGCGATAAGCTGAAAAGAAAATGAATCGATGACGATTGAGATAGATGTGAGAACACGCGCTCGTGTATTGGAGTGTGGCAGCATGGGAATTTGGAGATCTCATGGGGACAACAATGATCCTGTTCGGGACGAACAGTATTGAGAGAGGGAGGCTGTGTAACGAGCTGTTCGTTGACATTTGACAGTTCCCTAGAAAAGTGTCACATGCGCAGAACGGCAGGCCGGTATGCCCAGTGGTTGAAATAAGAACTAACATGATTAATAAATAGCGAAGAAATGGAAGGGTTCTTACCCGAGTAGAAAAACAAAAGAGAGCTGTTCTTTTGTGTTTGAATAAAAAATAGCAGTAGTATTGCGTTGCGAGCGATTGTAAAATGTGAGAGATAATGTACATGCGAATAAAAGATTTATTTTACGAGTTGTGCCATTTCATTTTTCGAGCGAGCCACGCCACGTAACAATATACTAAGGCATATTAATTATACAGAAAGAAAGAATAAAAAATTTAAACAAACAGAAATATGTCAGTAATGATAAATATTTATGATATACTAAGGCATATTAATTATATAGAAAGAAAGAATAAAAAATTTAAACAAACAGAAACATGTCAGTGATGAAATAGTTAAAAATGATATATGTTATTGTGAAAATAGAAATTCAAGAACTCAGTTTCAATACTTTAGAGGAAAGGTATAATACTAGTCAGAAAGTTTAACGCTAAATCATTGTTCATACCACAATTAGAAAGTTTGTTAAAATGTAAGTACACGTCATCACCATCCAATCGTGAACTTCATCAGGCAGCAAAAGTTGTGCCATTAACACTTTAAAATAAAGATAGAATTGCAAGTGTTTATGATGTTCGGTGGTGGATCGCGGATGTGAACAATATAAAGATGTGTATGTTATATTTTATCAACCACCAGGCCCAAAAACTTCGTTCCAAAAAAATTAAAATAACCAATTAAAAATATATTGAGGACGCTGACTTTGATGAAATTAACCAACGTGACTGTGCACACTTTTAACATCGCACCCAAACTTGGTGATGAAATCTCACAGCAGTTAAACCAACATTAAAGTACACACTATTTAAGGTGAGGAGACATTTTTCAAGTTTGTGTTTACTGGGGTATTATGCCGTGTTGTTACGACCTTTCGGGCCGACGTTTCGGATCCCATTGCAGGGTCCATCATCAGGGATGATGTGTTGTCTTGAACGTTGGTGTTGTGGTTAAGTATCGGCTTGCAATACCGTGCCGAAGTCATGATGTGTTGTATTGCGTTGTATGTATGATTCATCTGTTGTCTGATCACTATCTCTGCGGAGTCTGCGACGAGAATGACTTTGAAGCGCCGGATACCAAGATGTTTTTAATTTGAGACCATCATCTCTATTAATGTTTATCGGATGCTTGTAGATTTCTAGTGCTTCCTTGATAAGACGCGCATGGTGACTCTTAGGCTTTCCAAGGATTTTCGGTTCGAATGCAAAAAGATGGCCGGTATCCAGAAAATGTTCAGCCAGTGCTGATTTTTCTGGATGACCGAGTTTGCATGCCCGTTTGTGCTCGTTGACCCTTTTGGAAATGATACGCGCCGTTTGTCCCACGTATACTTTATCGCAGTCTTGACAACGCAATACAACACATCATGACTTCGGCACGGTATTGCAAGCCGATACTTAACCACAACACCAACGTTCAAGACAACACATCAGCCCTGGTGATGGACCCTGCAATGGGATCCGAAACGTCGGCCCGAAAGGTCGTAACAACACGGCATAATACCCCAGTAAACACAAACTTGAAGATTCTGAGTGGCCGTGAAAACCTAAGAACATTCTTGAGGAGACATTATTTATATATTACCTAGCAGTTAAGAAATCATTATTCATATATTAGCGGTTAAGCTATTACTTGCTGCTAGACCCTGCGGGCGGTTATACTGGCCGCTGCGCGGCCATTGGCGTCTGCAATTGACTATTGGCTGTACTGGCCGCGGCTATTAGTGTTTGCGATTAGCTATCGCCCCTTGCCGGCTGCTTTTCATACGATTTGATTATTTTTTAATAGGTACTGGTAATGACAAAACCACGCACTGCGCACTGCATTTTTGAGCAATCGTAGATGATACGTCATGTGTATGCTTTCGAGTTTTCATACATTTTCAACCATACGTACATTCTAATCTAGAAATCAAACGTATAAAATATACTTGCAGAAAAAAAATTGTTGTATGAAAATAAAAAAAATCCATGTATTTCGCCTTAAAGTAACTTGAATGTCAAATTATGTAAACATAATATTTCTATCCATTTAATGACATCTAAATTTATTTTTAAATAATCTGTATATCTCTTTTCTTTAAAAAATCACTCCCACTATTTGATTAATGTTTGAAGCTGGCAATGGTAAAATAACGTATTACTTGCGTGATGCATTTTAAGCGCAATCATAATAAAGATATGGTGGTCAGTTTATTGGTTGTTTATTCATTGGTAAAATAGTTATTAGAAAATAATTAATTTTTTACCCGAATCTCCCAGATGTAGAAATCAAGCATTTTTACCCGACTTTCACCATTTTTTGTATTTAACAAACATAGTAATTTCGTTACCCGTCCGTCCGTCCGTCCATCTGTCAGTCTGTCCCCGTAACTTCGTGTAACTTCCGTAATTTCATTCGAATTCACGGTTAAAAATTTGAACTTGCTACGGCCGCCTTTCCGTGGAGCGCCAAAAAGATGCTATAAATATATACTTTACTTATGGCTTAGCAAAGATAAGAACCAATGTTCCGTCATTTTTGACGGGTTGCAACTAGTTTTTAGTTAAATCTCAAAGATGAAATTTGCACTGTAATTGGATGCTATCTTTTACATGATAAATTTTCATCAATTAGTCATCATATTCAGTTTGTAAATTTTGAGGATTGTCATCTGGATCAGATTAAGAATGGATGTTCAAGGTGGACATATGCTATATATTATCCCGTTAAAACAAAATGACTTTTCGTAGTGACCTATTTTACATCTAAAGTCGACGAAAAAATGGTCGAGTGACGCATTTTTTTACGAATGCTGCCTTAATGGTAAGAGATATTTAAATACTTTCTATAGAGACGTTGTAGAACTCAAAAACGTGAAGACATATATCTATATGTTAAGGTTAATACACAAATTAATAAAATATGATTAAAAGTTACTAAAAATCTACGCGTGTGAAGCCGCGGGCACAGCTAGTTTTCAATAAACGTGGTTTTATTAGTTAAAAACGTTTAAAAAATGATAAAATAACATTAAATGGTTATTCCTCCCGGAGTTGGATACTACAGTGATCTTTTATGTTTATAATTTTCAGATTTTTTATCTTGTCCCCCAAAAGGATATTGCAGCTGAAAATTTAAAAAAAAAAATTTTTTAAGAGGCTGTAATTTTTTAGGAGTGAACTACTTACTACCTATATATATTTAATATTGAGTATTAGTATGTATAAGAGCATATTTACTTTAAGGCTCACTATCGCATTATGTGCTATTGAAATTGATTTTAATTTGATTTTTAGTACATCACAAAAAATATTTTTTAGAGCAACTCATTTTTACTACAAAAACAATTTGTTTCAGACATTAGACCAATTCGCTACTCTGTAGTGGACGGTATTTCTGATACGACATTTTTTGTCCCAATACGATACCGCGCAATCAGTATCAAAACATTATTTTATTGTTATCTAGTGACTTCAATAAATTCTTACATAACCGAAATCTCTTATCTCCTTTTCAACGATACAGAAATTAAAACCCAAACAGTAGGCTGAGTCGAAAAATATGTTTTTTCAAATTGCTTTAGCACGTAAAACACGCCTCCTTTAATAAGAAGAAAAACGATGTAAAATAAATTGAAATCGGTTGACATCTTCGCACAGAACTTAAAGTTAATAGAAATTGTTTTTTTTTTAATATTAATTAAAATTCTACGATCGACGGGATATAGTTTGTTATACTTTTTTATGGTTCAATAAAGTTTAATAAATTTAACATTAATAGTGTTTTAATTTATTTTATTTTATTTCACAATAAAACAAGCATAATAAACTATTATCTGTCGACTGAAGAATTTTAAGTAATATTTGAAAAATTAAGAGAAATGTTAAATTTCGTAAATTCTATAAACTTTAATACAAGTACGATGCGCGATGCAAAGATGTCGAATGATTTTTACTTCTTTTATATTAACTCGTGGCGTCTGCTTGTCTTCTTGTTTGACGAAAATAATTTGGATCAATTTTTAACCCTTTTCTGGTGATCCAATCGAGCTGAAACTTTGCAAGCAGACTCGTGGCGACGATCAAGAAAATCTATCAAATTTTCGTTAAAAAAAATTAATAAATTTTTTGATTTTTCAAATTTTTAATGGTTTTTTTCATACAACATACAAGTTGTATGAAAATATTTCAACGCGTCTGGTAGACACGGAATCTGATTATAGTATAATTTTGGATTTTTGGAAATTTTTTATTACTCCATTTCGTAGCGTCGCTCGACCGAAGCCCAACGCGTAGGTTAAGCGCCAAACCAGTTTCCACTAGTAAATGAGAAAGGGAGTATAATAAAAACTTGGTTTTTATGGGTTACTTTTTTTTCCCTATTAAAAAAGACAATTTTTTCGCGCTGTAGCGGTAAAAATAACATATTTATCGAACCAGTCTACCGAATAGATCAGGTGAAAAATCACAACTGAGATGGCGTCTCCCGTTCGTATTTTTTTTAAATGTCTGCACAAGCGAAACAGGGAGCCAAACAACTAATTTCTCAAGTTTTCATGGCCGTGCCCATAATATAATTTTTATGGCAATTTTGCGTCGTTTTATCGTCTTTTCTCCTTTGCCTAAACTTGATTTACGCAGACTCAGAATAATTGTAGATAAAACTTTTTCCTCCCGAAACTCTTCAAGAACTTATTTTATTTAAAGATAATTCAGGTCTTGGACATTTTCATAAAATGAGACAAGTTTATGCTAGTATCGAGGTCAACATTAAGATTTGTGTATAGTATGTCAATTTTCTGCAAATCGGTAATTATACTACATTGCAAACACCGCAAGTGATGTTGGACACCCTAAACTGCCAATATGTCGCCAGGCGGCATCGCAGTTAGCTACTGGGTGTGTTAAATCATCGCCAGAATGATACATTCGGCCCGATTCTGAAAATAACAATGTCTGGATCTTTAAGATCTTTATCCCAACACTTAATAGACGATAATAAAAATAAAAAATAAACGAGACATAGCTTTACGTCGGTGTGTGTTTCTGTAAGTTTCTATATGAGATAGACATAAAGGGAGGGAGAAAGATGTACATTGTTATCTGTCAAATGTCAGGATGGGAAGATTTAAATACGCGATAACGCGGTCATGACAAGTTTACCCATGATATTTCATCTGGACGCTGTGGATGAAGAAATTAATGTGATTGTAAGAAACAATCTTTCTTATATCATCTTTTAATACAGTGTATTTGAGCCGTAGAATAACAAAATCCGCTCTGGACATTTTTAATTTTTATTATCGTCTATTAAGTGTTGGGATAAAGATCTTAAAGATCCAGACATTGTTATTTTCAGAATACGGATGATTATGTATTTAAATTATTTTAAGAATATGTTCGATTTGGTATTTATTTGCGTTAATTGGTAAACCACATGCCCTTTTCAGCATTGAAAAACAGATTATACGGAGATGGGGGCGTGGCAGACATCTTTAACCGCAATGTTGTCACCATAGTCAAATCAATCGGCGATAGACGAGTTTTTCTTGTCATTGTATTTTATAAATCGTTCATAAATGTTATTTTCCCTGGTATGATAAAATATCGAATCTTCTCCAGGTATCTATATATACCTATAAAACTCAATGTCTGTCTGTCAGTCTGTATGTTCTCTATACACATCGACACCGTTGTCCGATCTGACTCAAATTTTGCACACTTATTCTTTAGGAGCCGGCGGGTAACGCAGGCGACATTTCCCCCTCCCCTTTTATCCCACCTCCTTCCCCTGATACATTCCTGTTCAAAACCACACAGTTTGACCGGTCTAACCCAAATTTTGCATTCTTATTTTTTAGAACACGGCGTATAACATAAGCGACATTTTCCCCTTGCCTTCATCCCACTCCCTTCACATCGATATGTTTTCTATACAAATTTAAATTTTTTATACAAAACCCTTTGACCGATCTTACCAAATTTTGCATAATTTTCTTTAGGACCCAGTGGGTAGCGTAGATGACAATCCTCCTCTCTCCCTTCACCTCACTTCCTCCTTTAATATATTTCTGTACAAATCTACACGGTTTGAACGATCTGACCCAAATTTTGCAAACTTATTCCTTAGGACCCAGTGGGTAACATTGGTTAAATTTCCCTCCCGGACATTCAATCCATCCCAGCATTGATGAAATGGAAACATTATTTTTATTAGAAGCTTTTCAAAACAATGCATCCTTTGTTTTCTCCCACAAATTTGTTTTTAACTTAACCCATGCAACGCCGGGTACACTAGTACGGGTAGCTAGTGATTCATAAAGCATCTCACTTGCCAAAAATATTACAAAAAAACACTAAACAACTCTAGTAGTAAAATTATTATGCTTTTTTACACACATTCTGTGACTTATTTGCACATCTTGACATATATATATATATATAGTATTATATATATATATATCTATTTTATATATATATATATAGATATCTATATATAATAATATATATATGTATATATATATATAAATATGAAGAGGAACTGGTGTTTGTACTGAAGCTGACTATTAGTAAAACCATTTTAACTTGATGTATCTTACTTATTACAGTTCTCGCAAAACGGTTTACGGAGCCTAGTTCATACGACATGTTTTAAAAGACGTCTATTGTGTATTAAACAATAAATGGATACTAAATCTGTCCCGTGTAACAATCAAACATTCACTCCACATGGAGTGTTGGATTATTTATCGAAAGAGGAATTACAATTTTTTACCTAAAATAAAAAATAAATCTTTTGGTGTAAGCCAGGGTAAAATTTCAATTTCTAGCAAAACTTTAATTTAGAAGAAAATCGTTAACGAGCAATATATGAAACAAATCACCTTCGCAGTCTGTCTGTGTCCCGTCTGTAACGTTAATATCGTTGGTGGAACGAAGGGCTAAAACATAAACCCATATAAACATTCTCAATGCATTTTGCGACAACAAGACAATAAAGGAAAAACAACGACAAGGTCCTTACTAGAACCTAGCAAACCGGGTCGGCTCCCGCAAACAATGCGAGGGGAAAGGATGGGTCCGAAGGTAACAGCTCCTTGAGGGATTGGCGGCAGACGAGAATCACAGTGACAAGCCTGCGATTGAGGAGCTGGCGAGTGGGTTGTAAGTCGACTGGCACCAAAGTAGGAACGGTTGGCATAGTGGTAGCACATCCATCTCGCGTGGACGTCAATATACTATATTATATACTAGGGTTTTGCGAAGACGCGAACCAGTTTATGTTCCGTGATTTTTCACGGGTGTACGGCTAGTTTTAGTAATAATAGTCTCTCTAGCCGAGATAACAAACTTACAAGTAATAAATAATATGTATGTAGGTTTGAAAGGAATTAAAAAAACATGGTAGATGTCGCCTTCATTGATGGATATTTTTGTTGTTCGTCTGTTATTGCATATTTGGTTTCCAACAGTTGTCGTATAAACATTATTGATATTTCAGTTTGGCGGACTTTGTCGACAAGTTCGGCCCGCGATACTGCGGAACTCCGTCTTTGGAAAGTGCGATAGACTACCTGGTCGGCGCTTTTCAAGAAAATGACTTAGAGAACGTACGCACCGAGGATGTTGAGGTATTTCTTTGCGAAAAAATCATTTGTTTGAATGTACATATTTTTAATTTTATTCATATTCTGAAACTTATTTCAGGTTCCTTTCTGGGACAGGGGCCAGGAAAGTGCAGTTTTATTGAAGCCCCGCAAAAAGCTCTTGCCGATGCTTGGTCTTGGTCTTAGCGTAGCGACCCCCCCTGGAGGTATCACAGCTGACGCGATAGTCGTGAAAAATTTTGATGAATTGAACGCCCTTCCCAAAAATGAAGTTTTTGGAAAAATAATAGTCTATAATCAGCCGTTTATAAGTTATAGAGAATCTGGAACATACCGAATGCTGGGAGCTTCAGAAGCAGCGAAGAAGGGAGCCGTGGCCGCCCTCGTAAGATCAGTGACTCCGTTTTCTTTAGCAACACCTCACACCGGTATCTTGGTGTACGAAGCGAACGTCACCCAAATTCCAGCTGCATCAATCACATTAGAAGATGCCGAACAACTTTGGAGAATGCAGGAAAGAGGCGAGAAACTTACCATACAACTCATCATGCCCGCAACCTTGGATTATAAAATATCTAGAAATATTTATGCCGACTTAAAAGGCTCGTCTCTCGAAAGGGAAATAGTCATTGTCGGAGGGCACGTCGATACCTGGGATATCAGCGAGGGGGCGATGGACAACGGAGGTGGCTCTTTCATATCGTGGATTGCTCCAGTAATATTAAAGCAACTAAACCTTCGACCTAGAAGAACCCTGAGAACCATCATGTGGACCGGAGAAGAATTGGGAATATTTGGACTCGGGAATTACGTAAACGATCACGAAAATGACGGTGAAATTATTAATTTTGCGATGGATTCCGATTTGGGCACGTTCACTCCCTTGGGACTCATTTACGATGGAAGTAAAACGGGAGAATGCCTGATGAGGGAAATACTCAAATTGTTTCAATCGATTAATGCTACGGAGATATTAGTGCAATCTGGAAGCAGAAGCAGAACTTTGGCCACCGATAAAATTCCATTCGGAGGGCTCTTGAACGCTAATGAAAAGTACTTTTGGTACCATCACACGGCCGCCGACTCCATGCAGGTGCTGGACTCCGATGCCCTCGATCTGTGCGCTGCTTTTTGGGCTGCATTTTCTTATGTGGTTGCGGATATGTCTCAGAACATCCCGAGAGACTAATTTAGACATTTTAAATACAATTTCCGTTTTTCTAATGTTAATCACTAAGAAATTTTGAATATTCTGAATTGTAAATACTGGTAAAAAGGAATTTAACAAAAATTGGAAATAATATTTCCTGGCGTATCCTAGTGTAATGCAAGTATTCGGATGAATTTCATTACACAATAAAGTATATTGCTCTCAAAATTCCGTAAAAAATCAATGTAGATTTTCTCATTAGCGACATCTGTGGGGATTTAGGGGAATGAAAATGGCTTTGTACAGGCCGCATGGAAAGGCGCTTACAACTCATATGTGAAAGCTTTCCACGCAATTTGAACATATATACAACTTCCAAAAAATGAATAAGCATGGTATATTCTATCATGAGTGGAAATGGCGAATGTTACAATTGTGTAAAGTGATCACTTAAGCCAACCATAAAAAGATAGGTCATAAATCCTATGTACACCCAAATGACTTTGTAACGATATTGGCCTATTCAAATAGACATTGCTGAAAAATTATACGAAAATATCTATCTGCTAAAGTTTATAATAAAGAGAAGCTTCACAAACCGTTAAATACTCTATAATTAAATATTTTGCCGGATAGGTAGGTGCGGACGAGCTGTATTATCTCTGCACGCGGGCGTGTAAAGCAGGCTTTATGTTATTTTGTTTAACGAGATTGTCCAATCACAGACGCGGGCCGTGAGCACCGAATCTAGCCTATCAAGAACGTGGATTCGCGGAACGAATTCGACGAATCAGCGGCTTTCTGGGTTAGACTTTGCTTTTTACACGTTGGTTGGAGTCAAAAATGGCGAGAAATATAGACTATATAAGCCATACAAATTCGAGGATCGCCCTTCTTTCTTCAGCATCAACGTTGGCCGGAGGCTCTTGTGGAGAGAGGACGGAAATACCATCAGAGAGTCGCAGAGGCAGCAACACTCGAAGATACAGCTAAGCATTTTCAATATTATTTATTTCTATTGCCTTTTTCGTGTATTCAATTTAGAACTTTCTGGATCGTAACAATTATTGATACATGCTGTGGATTGTTTTGTTACGTATTTTGGGCCTAGGGATAATTATTACTATACGCGCTTCGGATTTAATGTACAAGAAATCGTACTGTTGCTACGGTGATAATTCCAGCGGGGAATTATTGCATAACGCTGATGAAATATGTAATTCTGTCGCTGTTCATATGAAAAATCATTTAAATTTGATATTCATATATTACCAAAGATATAAAGGCTTTAAAATGGAATACTTTACTGACGAAGAGTGTTTCGTGTTTGTTTGTGGGTTTTAAAATTCAGTATAATTATGCATATTCAATGTCGCGAGGTTCAGAATGTGCGAGAGGTTCTTCAGGGCGGATGTATTCTTATGCAAAAGAATGCTTTGTTATCTATACTGGCGATGGAATACACGGAATTCTATATGATCTGTATTATTTTGGGGATAATACGGAATTTAATTATGTGTTTTGATATCACGATTGTAGGCGTGATATAGGTTCAAATCGTGTGAGGAATTTCCTACAAACAATATATTTTAAAAATGCATCTGGATTTTATATTTATTTTATTAAAACATGAATGTGTGGTTTATTTGAACTCGTTACATGTTTGTATTGAGTATCATTAGGCAATCGTTGAAAACACGATTTGTTCCTATCAAGTTCTTATAAAGACGTGTTTCGAATTGTATATATTCCTTAATTGCGATGGTTATTCATATGACATTGTTTATTCATTCAATATTAGATATTTGAAATGTTTCTACCGCCACCTAGCGGGAATCAAGAAAGGGTTTGAGCCTTCGCTAAGGATTGGTCTATAGTAAGCGGCAGTACGTGGCGCGTTTCATTTGAGTGTAATAAGTTTGATTTAAAATTACTTTATATCTTGAATTACAAAGGAAATTTAAGTTCATTTTTTTCTTATAAAACCGGCCCATATATGAAATTGTCAAATATATTTTAGAAATATACGTTACTGACACCTGATGGAAGATTTAGGAAACATTTTGAGTCTCCGCTAACGAGAATAGCAATAGGGGGCGCAATATATATATATTCTCTTAGTAACGAATAATTAAAATTGGACTTCTTTGGTTTTTATATATTCCTTTGTTTCGCTTCATTGCAACGCTAATTGAAATTGTTTTATCTTCATTAATATATATATTATGTTATATTATACGTTGATACGGCATATTTATAGACGGAGTAAACATAAACATCAGCTTATTTGACTACAGAGAGGAAGAGTTTGTTCACAAAGGGCATTAGATATTATCAATTTCGTATGCGATCCCAAGATGTTAGAAATATTTTAGTTAATATAATTTCTTTGAATATTTGCTGCGGAATAATATTTTATAAGAAGTTCATAACTACTTGTCAACGGACGATCTTATAAACATAGTGTATATTGCACAATATATTGAAATCAAAAATCTACGTATTTCCTAGGTGGCGGAACTCAAACATACCTGTAATTATAATTACATTTTGATATATTGCTACGCCTTTTAATCGGTTAATGGATAGTACATGTGTAATGTTTACGCCTGCATGTGATATCACTATACAGAGTAGGTGAACTATATTTAAGGGGTTTATGTCCTGCATGTGCTCGGCGTAGAGGGAATAGTCACATTGTTTTATTCATTCAATATTAGATATTTGAAATGTTTCTACAACATTTTCCATTATTGTGGGCAGTTCGCGGTTTGATCAGGGGTAGTTAACCTTCGGTCTTCCGTAACCGTGATAGTTTTTCATATGGCATTGTTTTATTCATTCAATATTAGATATTTGAAATGTTTTCTAGAACATTATTCACTATTGTGGGCAGTTCGCGGTGTGTTCAGGGGTAGTTAACCTTCGGTCTTCCGTGATCACGTTATTTACTAATATGACAGATTGTTTTGTTTTGTTCGTTTAATATAAGTAATATCATATATTTTTATGAGTTGCCGTAATTATTTATCTATATGCTTTTATTATTGAGAGTGATGCAACGAATACTACCTTCATGAATACGAATATCAGGCCTACTATTCGGTGAATACGAATGCGAATATTTCCACCAATGTGGGGGGAGAACGCAAGCATACTTGTAATTGTATTGTTTATGTCTGCTTGTGATATCACTATACGGCGTAGATGAACTAGTTTGAAAGGGCTTATGTCCTGTATGTGCTTGGCGTAGTGGGAATAGTCTTCTCGTTTCTAGGATTCTATACAGGTTTACAGGTGCTGATATTGAAATATATATACAAGGAAAACACTATTTTGGGAACCATTAACTGGATGGCAGATATTGAAGCACACATACACACAAGGAGGACGTTATGTTAAATACATGACTGGAAAGTTGTTATTGGAAAACACAGGCGTCCAGTCGGCGGGACGCAAGCATACTTGTAATTATATTGTTTATGTCTGCATGTGATATCATTGTACGGCGTAGATGTACTAGTTTTAAGGGGTTTATGTCCTGTATGTGCTCAGCGTAGAGGGAATAGTTTTCTTGTTTCTAGGATCTAATACAGTTTTACAGGTGCTGATATTGAAATATATATATATATACAAGGAAAACACTATTTTGGGAATCACTAACTGGATGACAGATATTGCAGCACACATACACACAAGGAGGACGTTAAGTTAAATACATGACTGGAAGGTTGTTATTGGAAAACACAGGCGCTACTATAGGATATGGACAGTCTACAGAGAACTTCAACTTCTGTCAGTTAAGGACCTTTTACTATTACTATTCTTTCGCCTTTTTGCATAACCGTGGATGAACTAGATTGAAGGGGTTTATGTTCTGTATGTGCTCGGCGTAGAGGGAATAGTTTTCTTGTTTCTAGGATCTAATACAGTTTTACAGGCGCTGATATTAAAATATATATACAAGGGAAATGAAGGGCTACACAGGCGCTGGTAATTGCTCAATTTTGGGGAGTTATATTACTTCGGATCAGGATGCCATCTCAGAAGCAGACCAACTACAGAACTAAGATAAGAACCTTTAATATTATTTATTCCTGATGTTTTCTTATGTGTAACAAATGGAATGTTCGTGCTATATAATTTGTCATTGTCACATGGTCACTATTCATTTCATTACGTGGGTTCAGAGCCGACGGTAACGGACGCGGAAACAAATTAGTACTGATGTCGGGACGTAACGTCGGGATTATATCTTAATTATCTTTAGGATAGAAGCGAGGTCATTGTACGTGCATTCTGCATTTCAAACGTCTTACTAACATATATAAATACATATTATTGCGTTTTACAAATTGAATAGGTTCGCGGAAAATAGGCATTTCGCCCGGTTGTGCAATATTAACTTCCAACGTAGCATAATGAGATCTTATTACCGGCGCTAGACTCTTAAGGTTAGGCACGCGGGGATTATAAATGGGATAATGAACGAGAACCGAATGGGGAAGTTCGTCTCTTCATGGTCGGGAGGCGAGGAGTCGTACGTCTTTCACGCCCCGTGATCTTGGGAGGCTGAATTTCGATTGTGGAAAAAGATGAAGTTGGACCTACTCGCGTGGCAAGACAGGGTCGAATGTCGGAGCGCGCGTTCTCGGCTATGGAGTCTGATTAGATTGGGGAGACACCTTAGGTCAGGGACTAGGTAGGGCCATCTTAACTGTATCTACCCGGTTGTGACTGGGTTTTAAAGCCAAGAATTACAGGATGGTCTGAAGGTCTTGATGCGGTTACCCCTTTAACATCTAAGGGGAAGAACCTCTCACGTCTTTTCAGTCCCCTTGGTGCGACGAGCTCGGGCTCTGGTTATGAATGTATGTGAATGTAATAACTCCGTACTCAAGGACGAGATAGGACGTTCCTCATGAACGAGAAATTATAAGATGCAGGTAGCAGTTCGACAATCAATACTTATGCTCGGGACCGCTTTAATGAACGAGATCTGTCAGCAGTTTAACAATCAACTTTTATGATCGGGACCGCATTCAGGAGCGCGATGGCATTACTAACACCATCATTCTCATCAGTCACCACCTTTTCTAACTTGCTGTATACCTTCGGGGTTCTCCCTTCCCAGCCAGCGAGAAACATATCAGGAACTTCACAATCAACTGTAATAATCATGCTGTTTTACCATCATTTAATATCTCTAGTCAATAAGACTACACCGTGGGATCAATCACATCAACTATATTTGGCGATGCTAACATGGCTCTGACTGACGCGCTCAAGGGAGAGTCTTTTCCAGTCACCCAGTTAGTTCATTCAGCCCTTTAATCGGCAGTAAACATCATAATAATCCGGCTCATGTAGCCGCAACGTGGGATCCTCATCATAATACACCAGTCAATTTGACTGCCCCGCGGGATAATATACAAACCTTAATATCAGACGCGGGATTTCTTCCTGATATGTTTGTCGCCGGGAAGCGAGGACTTCGGGGGATTCCAGCAGGAGCAATAGAGTCTCGGCTTGATCTTGGTCTGCAGCTTAGTGTGGGAGGTTATGTCTAAACAGGAGTTAACCACCGGATGCGGCGATGCTCTGGGGCCGCATCCCCCTCCCCCCTACAGGGGGGGGGGGGCATCTAGAATCCACGTTTGAACAGAAGTGGTTAGACACTTCTTAAATTTCACTTACAAATCTGTATCTTCCATTCCCTTAGAATCTCGGGCTGCGATAATGTCAGACAAAGCTTGCCCTGAGCCTCTGTTGCGCCTAGTTGTTGTGAATATATATATGTTTGTCTTCCCCTACTATGTACTATGAACAGATTGAGCAGATTGGACAACGTGAGACGCGCTATCGGTAGGTTTCTTACTTGTGTTTTGAATATAACGTATGCTATTATATCTTGTAAATCTGTCATAAATGGGTGCCGCATGTGGTTGTGCTGACACTGTTCTAAGCTGCTATTATGAGATGTTGATAATCAATGCGGGCGGAATCTTTAGCGTATGCCGTTAACTTGGCAACGATTGTATTGTTTTATATTACAGTATTTTAACCCCGATGGTATTATAGTTATGGCGGTTCAATGTAAGGGAGTTTTGCTACTAGCGTTTATTCCTAGGCTACGCCGCATATAATTGGCTTTTAGGCCAACTCCGGACGTGGACGATATCGGCTATCTCTCATATAGGCGAAACTGTAGAATTCTAGAGCGGTTTCTAGAAGGACGAGTACGGATTAGTTACGTGCGTTTGTTATTTCCATAGTTAGGTAAGAATTCGATCTATATTAGTCTGGTCGCGTTAATAAGAATACGAATCTCACCACATATCAAAAGAATTTTGGATAGCTACGGACACAACGGAGGAGGAATTTTCCTAACCACTAGATAGATCACGACTGGCCAATTTTGAAAATATAAATTCTTAACAAAAAAAAATAATATTAGCTTTCATGTAAATATACTTCCGAAGTTCTAAGTTCGACTTAAGTTTTTAGCTAGAAGCTTAAAGCATAAAATGTGTGCTTAAAAGTCACAAAAGTCGTAATAAAGCTTAATTCGGTAGCTTAAAGTCTCAAGCTTTGGGCTTTTCGTAAAACTTATATTATTGAACTTTATAGATAGGTATTTAGCTTAGGTATACAGGTAGATACGGTACAACTTCTATATACCTACTTTCCCATAATAAATACAGCTTCGTCTCCGTGAGATATCTATAATATACATTAATTTAAGAAATTTTGAATTATTACAAATAATATATCAGGTTCCAATTTTGGATAATTACTCTTTAGTAGGAAGGTATACTGCGCAAAACAAAGATGCCATCGCTTCTTCCCCTTCCCCAAATATAAATGCATTTTATAATTAATGTAGTTTTGCACTGTTTCTCTTCCTTTCCTGCGAAAAATATAAACGTCGTTTCTACGGTCCCTGGCCACATTACCGCTCCTTTTCCTATATTATTATCAGCCATTAAATATAGGTAATGCTATCTATTTCAAATTTTGTATTGTTAATCTTTGGAGCTCTGCGTAAACCATGGATAACCCCCGAGTTGTGTTATATTGAATTCTATACAATCTAAATTATGCAATGTTGCCTTGCAAGACCATGCGCAAAACAAATCTGTAACCCATCAAAAATGACGGTACTTTAACATGCCGGTTTCTGAAGAATAAGCATTTACTTATTTATAGCCGACACCCATGAAATAGTAGTAGCAGACCGACCAACGCAACCTGACCGCTTCCTTTGTGAAGTATGCGGGAGAGAGTGCGCCTCTCGAATAGGGCTATTTTTTTTCCCATCGCAAAACTCATGAGAGTAACAACTATGTCAGAATGGCGAGGGATCCTCGATCACGAGGCCCGGCTACAACAACAAGTAATAACGACTTATTAAATATTTGAACATTTTTTTTATATTTCCCCTGCCGTCAGTTAATGGTACTATTTTACTCTGGCGATTGTGCCGGGCGGAACATGAAACGATTCGCGTATTTGCTGTGCCCAAATATGTATATTTTTATACTATCTTTTGGCGGTCCACGGAGAGGCAGCGGTAGCAACATGCGTTAAGCGGCCGGTCCGGGTTTGCTAGCCCGGGGTTCGAGCCCCATCTCCGGCCGTTTAATTTGTTTTTTTAGCCGTGGATTCGAACGAAATGACGGACGTTACACGATGTTACGAACGGACGGACAGATAACAAAATTATTATGTTTGATGTTATTGTTGAACTAAATCTGAATCCCGGACAACGCCGGGCATGGACTATTAGCGTATTACATTTTCAACTTATACGTACATATTTTGATACGTCTTGTTTGATTACGTCTGATATACATTGCTCCGGATATGTAATCAACAACTCGACGATAACTATAATAATATTATTAGAATTTGATAGATAAATACAACATTTCAGTAGAGCTTACTTTAACATACCTATGATATGCCTACACATGTAGGTATGTAGACACATACATTTATGAGCATGTATTACCACACTAAATATAGGTAGGCACACTAAGTACATACCACAATAAATTATAGGTACGCATCAATACGTAGCTCACTGACAATTTACAATCAAATGCCGTGGAGTGAAAGAGTCAGCATTTCATTTCTTTCGCGTGTCGGGTGGATAGGTACCCACTAGCTCTGATCGTACGTCAGTTCATACTTCATACCGTGTCAAACTCTCCAGTTTTTCAAATAGAGTTAATGATATTATTTTCCGTCATTGTCAAAAACTGACAATTAGTGGCTAATTACTTCCTTTCTTTTAACTCGTGCGTCTGCTTGCTTGTTTTCTTGGCGAAAAAACTTTGGATCGATTTTTAACCCTTTTCCCGTGATCCAATCGAGCTGAAACTTTGCAAGCAGACTCGTGGCGACGATCAAAAAGATCTGTCAAATTTTCGTTAAAAAATAATAAAAATCATAGTATAATTTTGGATTTTTAGAAATTTTAATGTTTGTATAACATAAACATAGGAAATAAAAAATTTAGAAATAATTAAATAAAAATAAATAATTTAATTTTCAAATTGGAATCATTACAAAAGTTTGATTACTACCAACGGCGGCCTGATAACGTCACGGAATATTTAAAATTTGAATTACTCCGTCGGTAGGTATAATAGGTACTTCACTAGGAATTTCGAAAATTTATGACAATTGGTTCATAGATGACAGCACACTTCGGTTTTTTGGGAAGAAATCAAATAATAAAGAGATATTTTTAGAGATTTTTGACATAGGTATTTGTCTAGACATGTTTCATTTTCAGTCAATCAATTATTGCATGATGGTAAACTTAATTTACAAAGAAAGAGAGTAAAATAAAAACTTGGTTTTTATGGGT
>JADDOH010014114.1:58381-119801 GCA_016648135.1 Agrypnia vestita | reverse complement strand
CTTCTTTCTCTTTGCAGTAAATAATTTCGCATTCTCCTCTTTTTTTCTCCTCTTACTTTTCGATAAACTCATTAACATAAACAGATACGCGGCTGTCATCATAACCTCATAGGGCGATATATTTCCGCGACGTCTGGAAAACAATAATTATTTGCAAAAAGGACCTTGTTTTTAATAATATTCAATTTACTACAGTAAAACCTCGTTAATTTGAAATTGCGACCCAAAAAAACATTTCGAATTGCGCGGAACCCCGTTTTCGCCAAATGAGATACCGCAGCTGTCAATATAAGCTCATCAGGTGACATTTCCGCAACAAGATATGCGAGTCCCGGTGTGTACACGTCAAATGGCCGCGTCATTGTCCCCGAAACATGAGCGTAGATGTTGATGCGACATGCCGAGCGGAATGTTTCGCGATTTGTCCCCTAGTGAATACATGGCTTAATTAGTTCTGATTTTGGTGCCTTAGCGTCCTCATAGTAACGTATTATTATTAAATATTTTTTTAAATGAGGGGAAGTTAAGTAAAGAGATGAGTACTATAATTTTACTTCCTCATGTACTCTTTTTGATAGTAATGAATGTTTAGGATTTTCACGGACATCAGTTTGTATTGTAGACTCTTTTGGGTTATCCTTCCGCAGCTAGGTTTTTTCTCGTACCTGATGTTTCGAATCACTCTTATAATATAGCAAAACCCTAGCCCCTGTAGATTGATTTGGTGAGAGGTGAGAGAGATGATAGACAAAAAGAGACTGGAATGTTATAAAAGTTATTTTATGATTTACTAAATTAAAAATTAATTAATTTTCATATCATTTTCTTTCTTTGTTCTTTCTCTAGTTTGTCATTATTATTTTTGGTTGTCTATTTCAGCCTTCATTTCATTATATCCAATTAGCCATGTTCTTTATATTCTACTTTACATTGTAGGCATTCTGCCACATGAAATAGTGGATTAAAATCATTATTAAAGTTCATGACATGTCTATTTTACATTTATGTATTTTGTTTAGGGTAATAATTCAATTAAAAATTGTTGTATATAAATTCTTGTCTATTATGATTTATTGTTGTTTCAGTATGATAAAATAAATCTTTTTTTAATGTTTAATGTTTTATTCCCATGCTGTTACATATACGGAAACAGAAGCATATTATTCCGTGTCTATGACAAGCAAATACTTTTTTCAATTAATTTGTTTTCAAATGGCCAATTAACAGGTATCCACAGATGAGATTATTGTCGGAGATTCAACGCGAATGTGCATATAGAATGGTACAGAGTTTAGCACAAGTGATGTAAAAATAATTACTGCATATATTTTAAACATGGATTAGAATGACCCAACCAGTACACATGTTCTTTTAACCTATCTCGGAGATAAAAAGCCTCGTCTGTGGACATGGGCCAGATGATACTAGTAGTGTGTTAAATTTAATTTATATTAAAAGAAAGAAATTTATATGTATATATAAGTCTATACTGTAATATATAAGGATATAACAGTCTATAAAAGGTAAAGTTTTCCTATTTATCTCTTCAAATGAAAAGGAATCCATATCCAAATAGTAAATACATTATTACAATGTTAACTTACATGGATTCTTTCGATTAATAATTAATTACTCAGTGGAGCTATTTGTTTCATCATTAGGAACAGGAATGTCAAATAAAATGAGTGAGTTAGAAATTCTGTTTTTAAAATAAACAGTTGATTTATTAGTGTAGTACCTACTTACAATAATATAATTAATATTACTCACAAAAAATTTACTGCTAAATAATTTTTCCTTGTGAATAGCAGATAATATAATAATTTTTAAAATTGCTGGATAGCTAAATAGATAGTTAATATATAAACACTGACATTCCATACATTTAACTGCCAGATTTTTCCCGCTATTGCCTGGGTTGCCATGCACATTATGACAAAAAAAACTTTAACATAAATAAGTACTTAATTATTACTTAAATATTGCACAGTTTTAAGATATCCCTTTGTATAATTAAAAAATATCCTGAACATGAACGTTAGTCAAAATAAAATGTAATGAAAAATATGTGTCTTCAGCAACAAACGCCAAACCTTCCGTCATCTGTACTATCGTCAAGTCTGACTGATGTCACTACTTAGAAAGTTAGCCAGTACAATAGACTACTAACTAATATTGTAAGTAAAAAATAATGCAATGTTCACAGAAGTTCTGTGAATCTCGTGTAGCTAGTCTTCCCTATATTATTTATTATTTATTTTGTATTAATTAAATTGGTCCCGTTAGAAGCTTCAACAACCGGCGAGCTTGCATGAGAAGATGTATGAATGTGGATGAAGCGAGAGTTGTATGTCAGGACTCTATCATCTCTGCCTACTCCCACGGGAAATGGCGTGATGGTAAGTAAGTGAGTAAAATTTAAGTTTTCAAGTATAACTGAAACGAGCCCTGTATGTTAATAATAGCTTAATTTTATTTCCAAGGAAGACCCTGCAGTGAAAGATAATATTTAAATGTAGGCAGAAATCTATAGTATGTAGAAGCATTAAATATTATGTAAACATAAAAGCACAAAAAACTAAGCAGTCTTATATCAGTTTCGTTTAAGTAATAATTCAATTATGGGTTTAATATTAAATGTACCCTTTGTTTTAATCAATAAGTAATTGTTCTCATTGATTTATTTGAGGGAGAGATTTGAAGATAATAAAAAACTCATAAATATCTCTACATTTGTATTGATTTCTTGAATCGAAGGAATTACAATATAGGTAGGTACCTAATTTATATTTAAATTTTATTCTAGTATTTAGATAATATTAACCGCAAACACACTGTAGGAACTATTTTATTTCAATGTCCAAGGAAGTCCTGCAGTGCTTTTCCTGCGGCGTTGAATTTAAAAAATGTAACAAGGATATCCGGAGATTATTTTTACAAATCATTTTATTTAAAGCTAGGATCTTTAACGTAATTTACTAATTTCTTTACTAACTTGGAACTTATTGATTCTATTTAATCACAGATGACACGCCAATTTATGTACCGAAGTGTAGAAAAATAAGTATTTCCTTTCCAATCACTTCTACTCGTTTACAGATGTCTATGCGAAGTTTTGACTTCACAAAATATGTGAAAGTAAATTTTATTTTTACTCATTCATAGATGGCAGGCGTGTAGCGAAGTATACATGAGAGTTTTTTGGGTGACTATACGAAAATTTACAGATGGCGGTAATGTTAATAAGTATCGAAGCAAAAAATTTCTCTCTTCAATGAGAATATGTATATAATCATTTATAAAAATAAAATTTTGTTTATGAGAAGTCAGCGTGGAATTCAATTATATTACGCATTTTTTACAAGAGCTTGCTAAAACCAAAACCTCGATAGAATAACCCAAAAGAACCTTGTTGATTATCTGACGGCCGTGAAAACATATAAGGACATAATATCTACAGGTATGTATGAACATAGGTACCTACCTATCTCTCAGAATATTACATTTCGTTTTCGTTTCTATACAAATAAGTATCTGTAATACATGTAAATACATACCTGCATAAATAAGCATCTTTAGTGTAGGAACATATTATGTTTCAGTAAAACCAAAATAGTTTTATAATGATTGCATATTTTAAACCTTTTATCAAAGTTTTCATGTGTAAATTACGTACCTACCTAAATTTGTATTAAGACTTTTGAAAGTTTTATTTTTTCTGAAGATTTATATTACCTACCTACGAGTAATTTGCATGTTTACGAAATAATTACCAAAATAAATATAATTAACTTGCTTGTAGGTAGGTAGGTACATTTTACTTTGCTTGCAATCGTAATGTTTGTGTTTTTAATAATGTTGCCACTAGATGCCGCGTTCCTGGTTTCTAGGAGAAAATTCCCATTATTATCTAATGATCATCACATCAGGTGAAAATAGGTATAATAAATGACATACAACGGCTGTTGAGCACCGCCATTTTGTTATTAAAAGCTGTGTAACATTTTGAGCTCGTCCTTAGATCTGTAGCGATTAGGTCATTTATCATGTTGCATACGTAATGTTGTACGAGTAGGAACATATTGGTAGGTACCTACCTCTATAATTATCGGTACGTATCGTCGTTGCTTGTCCCGAAACGCTCGTTACAACTTACAACACGAAAAAGAAAAGTTTAATTTTACTTTTATTCAAGGCGATTTCTTGTTTTGTCACAGCTGACGGAGCGGCAAATTAATTTTACGTAAACTTCGAAAAGGGTCATCGGTTTATTTTATTGATGTCACAGGAAGTGGTGAAGAAGTGATGACGAAAGACCGGTCAGACGTCGCGAGCAGGTACCTACGTCACGCATAACATATATTGCGATTCTAAATATAAATATCTTTGTCGCGCGTTTACCGTAGTTCCGGTAATCATTGATTTTATTATTGTCGGTCAACTGGCCACGTAGGTACAGAGGTTAAACCCAAACTAAAGAGTCAATCAGAGGATTCAATAGCAATATCGCTATTTCTTTATCGTGACAGTTAATGTATAAAATTGTAATGCCGTCAATGTTGACGTTTTAAGTTTGACAGATTTGAAATTAATTAATTCAATCAGGAGCTCTTAAACGTAAACAAATGTTAGAACATTCATAAATTGTAAATAACTTAACGTTTGTTTACATTTTAGAGCTTTCTAATTGATGGAATTCATTAATTTCAAACTTGTCAAACCTAAAACGTCATAACTGAAGGCATTACAATGTTATACCTACAATAACTAACTGTCAAGAAACAGAAATAGCAATATTGCTATTTTTGGAATACGGCCGAATGATTTGAAATGTGAGTTGTGATTTTAATAATTATTATCCACTTCTTAACCAGTTATCTACCCGTTTGGAAATTCTTTTTCGCCCTAAGGTCAAGGCCTTTCGAAAAAATCAAACTATCGTATAAAATAAATTTAAAAAATCAACAAAAATACACGTAAATATGTATATAGCAGTTTAACTTGGACAAATGTGCTTCTTTGACGATAAATCGGTCAAATATTTCATATCAAAATATATGGGAATTGAATGGGTAACACCTCTAATTAAAAAAAAAAACATTTAAACAGTATAATGCTGCTTTAAAAGAGAAAATAAAAATTACCTAAATTATTTTACGTGCAATTTTCTATCGCGCATGCACAAGACTCACAAAAACACATTGGAAATGGATCCTATTCTATAGATCAGCGTTTTTCAACCTGTGGGTCGCGACCTCCAGGGGAACAGAAAGGGTTGCGCGGGGTTCGCAACCCTGGCTTTTTACTTTTACTCTGGAAAAAGTAAAAAGCCAAGGTTGTAGTTCATGTACTGTAGTAAAAGTACAACATTTTAAGTGAGAAGGCTGTGTCTGTTTATTTTTTAATAAAATGCCAATTCGTGGTTGTATTTTTAAGACGTTAACAATCAAATCATTTTCTAATTCAAGCCCATTTCTCTTCTTAGTTTTTATATTTACCATTGAAGATAACATTAGTTCAAGTAGGTAGGAAGTGGCGGATTCTCTTGTCAGCTCTGGATATTATTCTCTTCTCTTCATCCAGAAGATGTCAATTGTTTGCGAATTGAATTCTATTTTAAGCATACCGTCGGCAGTTAAACCTATAAGATTTTCTTTCAACTTCATGGATGGCAGATCGGCCAGTTATACTTACATAACCAAAAAGGATTTAGTATCCGTCTTTACGCATAGGCAGCTTCAGAATCCAGTCCTGGAAAATAACTTAATAGTTTCTCTTCCAAATTATGCAAACTCTGTGTCATGTAAGGAATGTGAGAACTTACTACCAAAGATTGATCAGTTACAATATCTTTACAGCGTCTTCTGAACGCAAGGGAAAGACTCGTACACCTTTTTTTTGTAAAGACTGACTACAAACGAAGTTTTGCGTGGAACTGGGGGGTCGCCATTTTTTTTTTTACCTGTAAAGGGGTCGCGTATTCAAAAAGGTTGAAAAACACTGCTATTGGGTTACTCATTTCTTATTATTTTCCTGCATTATCAGTATGTCTGTATGAGATTAAATTAAGCATATATATTATCAATATTCAGGGCATTACAATATGTTGTGCAATCGTAAAATGTCCCTAGACGCTTCCTAGTATTAAAGAACTACCTTTCGATTGTATTTAGGTACTGACACTGAAGTTTGTTCTCGTGTCAAATTCCGCATCACGTTGGCCTTGGAAGATCGATTGAAATAACTGAGCTTCGGAATGGTAATTATAACATTGAAAAAAAAACATCACAGGCCGCTGGTCCGGAGGATCGAATGCGTTGTTCTGCTTCAGGAAGCAATTGTCTTGACATTCTATTGAGGGCGTGGTAAGATGCATTTCATAATAATATAGCATTTTAGTATTTATAATAATATGTTAAAATCTTAACTGATAGGTCAGTCTATAGGAAAAGTATTAGGTACCTATAATAATATACCATTTTAGTATTTATAATATGTTAAAATCTTAACTGACAGGTCAGTCTATAGGAAGAGTATTAGGTACCTACCTATCTAACTGTCTTAGGACTAAGCTGAGTAACCTACCCATAGGTCAACCGCCCGGAGGTTTTGTATGACTCACGCAAAAATATATATTTATCTCTCATTTGCGTTACCATTGGCTCCATGTAAAAGAAGAAGACAGTTGATAACAGAATGAGATGATCATACCAAAGGTATCAGCGGTTGAACTATATTTGGTTAGTTACTCAGAAACGACAGCTATGCATAGAAAACGTACTTAGGAAAACATTTTAAGGTGTCGCTGGTAAACATGATCCAACAAATGTTTGTCTACAATTCGGTTATACTTTTTTTTTTGAATCCGGGCAGCGTGCTTACAGATTAAACAAATCCAAGATACTTCATATATTACAATATTTCTCTGAATCAAAGGATCTTATGATATTTTTGAAGTTTTGAGACGTTGAATCAAATGATATACAATAGGTAGTATATACATCGAGAGTCTGTGATTTGAAAAACCTGTTTCTCTGAAATAAATGTAAGTACTTAATACTTACTTTCTTGACAGTTGCTAACTTTTACTTTCTTGACTCGACAGTTTTGCTAACTTTTAGATTACAACTCGAATCAGTTTGACAGCCATATTCATCGAATACTCGTATGTTTGGGAATACAAACTTAATACAAGCCACAGATTTATAACTTTGATTTAATATTATTTTATGTACCGCTCACCTCTCCTAATTTTAATATTAGTTTATTTTCACTACGACAATCAATTCATCGGAAAGATTTGAAATGAATTGAAGTAGAAAGTCAAATATTGTCCCATTCAGATAGAAATCACGAACATGGTTTTGTGATATCGTAATTGGACAAGGCCAAGGACAAATTATTGTTTTTTTATCGTTGTGCATTTTTGCCTAAATAATAGCTTTATTCAAAGTAGTCTGCATATTGAGATTTTTATAGAATAATACAAATAAATAATATAGTCAAATTGTGTGTTCATTTGACTATGTAGGTGATAACTTACATTTTTATACATCAATCGTCTTTTTGGAATTTAGACTTTTATCTGAACAATATATATAAAACAATACCTATAAAATCTTGAATATTGCTATCATATTTCAGCCTAAAATTGACATCTAACGTCATTTTATTAGGAAGCGGCCATTTTGTCACGTCACATATCCATGGGGGTTGATTGGTTAAAGTGGATAGATATTGCTGCCTTTGTTTTTTATGGTAATTATATTTCCTATAAAATCTTGAATTTAGTGTATTCTAAATAAGTTAACATTCAAAACATTTATTTTTATATTCCTTCCTTTGCTTTTGTACCTCTTACTTAATCATTCTAGCCATTACAATGAATGCTGGATGAAAGAGTCTCTTAGGTCCTCCGCCAATCTTTGTTATGTAACTCCCACTGCTTCGATAATTTCGTAGCATCAATCATAATTTTGAGTGTCCTTGTGTATATTGCGCCAGGTCCAACTTATATGTAATACACAATGATACAGGGTGACCTTTCTCCCTTTGTGTAGGAAGTAGGAACAGGAAAAGGAAGGTAGTTGTGTTTTAGTGAAAATACAACAAACCAATGAATGTGCTTTTAGGTAGACTTTGATCGAAAAACGGACCAGACAACAAGTCCGATGCAGAGATGGCTTGAACCATGTGTTTTAAACGTGGCTTCTTTCCTGATGAGGTCCATACTCGAAATAAAAAGAAATAGTTTTGCAGGTACAATTATTTTATTATGTTATTTAAATTCAACGATACACTTCAAAACATCATATAGTAATGCATGAGTGTTCACATAATCAATCGTCGATAAAATCAATAGTAATTAACGATAAACCACTCATAACCTCTGGAATCGACAACTTTTAAATTAAAATCGGTAACCATCTTAATAATTTGGTAATTTTTACATAACATTGTCAATAACTATAAAACCTCTAAAATTTACACATATACAGTTAATTATATTAAAAAAACATAGTTATTTATATTTATATTCTCAAAAAAAAAACAACTACAATTTATGTACATTTTTAATGCCAAATTGGGTCCGAAATTCGAACAGAAATTTTTGTGTAAATTATAGTGACCAAGTACCAAAGAGAAAAATAGTTTTAGAATAAGATTATTTAAAATTGCGACCAAATATGAGA
Organism: Agrypnia vestita; assembly: GCA_016648135.1. Lineage (NCBI taxonomy): Eukaryota > Metazoa > Arthropoda > Insecta > Trichoptera > Phryganeidae > Agrypnia > Agrypnia vestita. The sequence continues at coordinate 111,108 of JADDOH010014114.1, read as the reverse complement.
AATCATTTCTGTTACTTGTTTGATCGTGGCCGATTTACGCCACATACTGACATGTAACAAAATAAAATGTAAAAAATTATAATACGGAGATAAAAAGATACAGAAATGTAATTTGTTTGAAATTTCCGCATTTAACTAACTTGTAATCCATCCAAGGAAAATAAAATGTAGGAAAATGTATAAAAAGCATTTATCAAAATGGGCGAATTTGTACATGATATTATTTGAGTGCTATCGCAAAATAACACCGCTTATTTTATAATTTATACATGTAGAAAAATATAACAAGTACCAAAACACGACTGTTGAATGATTACACGCGTTTGCGAATCGCGAAAGATGCATGTATTGCGTGTAATATCATAAAGACATAACCCAGAGGAACAGTATATTCACATTTGTGCTGAAGGCTTGAAACTTACGAAGTAAATAAAGTATTGAAATAGTCAGTTTCTTCAGGAAGGCAAAAATAAACAGATTACTTAAGTCTGTCATATTACAACTGACAAATAGGATTTTTTTATGCTGTAGTTTACATTTATTAGGAAACGCTACGGATGACTTTGTAAAAGTCAGCGTAAGCTTCAAATCTCGCTATTCGCGCTGAAACACAACTGAGTATTAGATTAACTGGATTTTACTAATGAGCCACAATGGTGAATTTCAAGTATTTGAATGGCACATTCTTCGATTGCTTTACAATAAAGAGGATACAATTTATTTTCAACACCAAAAGGTACTTGTGCATCAGGTATGTATTTGCAAATATAATTAAAACTAAGAACATCACTACATTATTGTATTGTTAAAATTATGTAGGTATATCAGTGATAATTAAACAGGTCGACTTTAAATGTTAAGCTGAGATAAAGCAAACAATTGTATTTATAGTAAATTGACACCAATTACTTGGTTGGAAAGTATTTGTGAATAAGGGGGCATCCAGTTATTGCAAGTGCTGCCGATTAGAAGCTACGGAGTGGTGAAAAAAGGAATTAATAAATTCAAACATGGCGACATCCATTGTTCTAAATGAACGGAAATTATTTTTCGTATTGCTACAAATGTAAACGTGTTGGAAAGATCTTGTTCATTTAAAGTCGACCTATTTTAAATTAAGCAATGCGAGAGTTTTGTGACAATGAAATAATAAACAAACCTATGATTGAAAAGATGGTATTGTATAACATGATTTTTGATCGTAAGCAAATACAAATGGAGTGGTTTCGTGCCAAAACAAATAAGGCTTAAATTAAATAATTATAGCGTATTAATTAATAGATTTTCCTAAGAGAGACTTATATTCTTTTCAATCATAAGTAAGAACGAAATATGATAAAATTGAGCGGATAAATAATTCTACAAATAAAAAATATAAACCTAATAGGTGTTTTAAAGTGTTTTACATGTTTTCAATGAACAAAGTTGGACAATAATTTTCTTTACAAAAAATTCCACAGTTTTGAACAAAAAAGAAATATGGCTCCCAAAAAAGCTTTCCGAAAAGTTGTTTATAAATTCGTCGTTTTTAACTTGTAAAAAAATCACAAAAATTTAAGTTTATGCCATTTCTATAACCTCGGGCTTAAATAATGTAGTCGAAGAGCTTATTTTGAGGTTATGCTGTAATTTCAAAAATATGGATACGCTTTTAATGCTCGACTACATCATCGACGAAATTGACGAGTTAATTATGGTCGGTAAAGAATAACAATAAATTTAGATATATTTTAAATAACCTATTACTTGTATAATTTATATATTTAAGACTACGTTCGTGAATGATTATAGTCTAATATCACAGACATTGGCATGATTTATACAATAAAAGCATCGAAGGATCTGGGATGGAATATCGACCTCGGCTCGGCCGCAGCTAGCGGCAGCCGGCCTCGCGGACATGGCGAGTCTGAATGTATAGGAATAAAGCGGCCAATCTTCCATCGCGTTCTCCTTCGGTGGTTCAAAAAGTAATCAAAAATTAATTGCCCATTTTATCGCTCAATAGTAATAAAAATACATTAGAATATATTGCCTTAATTTAAACTTTTCTCGTAACTTAAGAAAACATAGAATGCGAAATCAAATAACTTAGATAAAATAGGTGCACCGCTTCGATAGCGATGGGCGCGCGGATAATTAAGTACCGACACTGTCGCGTATGGACATCCCTCGCCGCTCTCAGCGATCGTAGTAATAGTAATTCGGTTTGTAACAAAACAGTAATTATTCGTAAAAATGACTAACACTTCAGAGCCGTCAACAGGAGCGCGGGCCGCGCGTCGGACTGAAGCGTTCACTTTGGTCCATATCAAAATAATTTTCTATAATAGTTCGAGGGGAATATGTCCCAAAAATCTCTGTAGAAGCACGCGGCTCCAGGGGGCAGGGGGGCCGCCCGGCCCGCCCCTCACGTCTCCAGCTCGGCGGGGAGCCCCAGGAAGGGCGGCGCCTGCTGCTCGCCCGCCCGCAGGTAGGCCGCCTGCCCGCAGCTGTCCATGCTGCTGTACCTGCCGCCCATCTCGCAGCCCTTGTCTCCCTTCCCGCACAGGTACATCAGCTCCTCGCGGTCGCGCAGGTCCTTGCCGTCGTCCAGCCGCAGGGCGTCTAGGATGATCTCGAACTCGGACTTGCCGGGCCTCCGCTGCGGAAACCTGTCCCTGCGCGGACTGGCGTCGCACCTCATCCTCTTGGCCGACGGTTCTTGGGACGAACCGTTCAGGCTCTGGAAGTAAGATTTGTTTTGGTTCAAATCTAATTCTAGAATTTCGTCGAAGCCGCTCTCGAAGTCGGGCTTGAGCCGAGGGGATTCTTCGGAGACTGAGTCGGCGGGATCCGCTCTGGTCCCGCTCCGAGGGGGCTCCGCTAACCGGTCCGAGGCGGGGGAGGGCGCGTGGTCCAAAATAACGTCGTCGTCGATGGCGGAGATCAGTCTCGGGGTGGGAGGCATGTAGAACTGGGACAGTACCTCGTGGACGTCGCAGTCTTCCATATCGCCGAACGATCGCTTCCTCGAGCGGCACCTCGAGTCGAAGTCCATCGTCTTATCGTTTCCGATCGAGAACGCGTCGGAGGAGACGCGGTCCGAGTAGCCCACGTCCATGGAGAGGGGAGGCGGCGTGGGCGCCGGAGGCTCCGGCAAGAGCTCGTGTTCCAGAGAAGGCATGTTCGCCCCGATCGCGCTGAGCTCTCTGTCTATCGACTCCAGAGCCTTGTCCAGGAGCCTCTGTTTCTGCTCGGAGCTAGGGGGCCTCAATCTCGCGCTGCTGGGAGCGTGTTTCATTTGCTTCTCCCTCCTGACTTCGTCTTGCAGTTTGAAGTAGGTATTGTTGATGCAGACGGATCTCCTCAGATTCCGGTCCGGGTCCTTGATCTTTTCTAATTTCTCCGTGCAGATCTGGATGACCTTCTTGCGCTCCTCCTTGGCGCGCAGCTTGGCGGAGATCATGGAAGGGCGGGGGCGGTCGCTGCGGGGCGGGAAGCTGCGGGACGGACCGAAGATGTCGTCCTGGTCGCAGGGGGCTTCTCCGGCGCCCAGGACTTCGCTGTCCAGCGCGGTGGGCGGCGTCATGCTGCCGCCCTCTGGGCCAGCACACGCACTACGCACCGACTGCAAGAAAAGAGAAGAATATATTAGTTAATGTATTAAATATATATCTAGAATATCGGACATTTTCCGCGCGTTCGCCAGAACCCGTTACTTAAACCCGCGAGGTTTCCGAACAATTAAGTATTTTGCTCCTCGCTCTAGCCGCACAATACGGAATCACTCGATACCCGTAAACATCCAGGTAATGATAACAGTCGCTCACGATCCGTCGCTCGTGTAACGGCATCTCCCGGCGCGGCTGCACAACTTGGTGTACCGTTTCGACCAAGATGTGTTTTGTTGCCAGGTATGCTAATGCTAGCGGCGTGACGTCATGTCGATCGGCATTACCGATGTTCACAAAGAGGTGCTAGAGTAAAATGTCAATTTTTATTGCGCTGGCTCCTGTTGTTTTATTATTATTTATTATTAAAAAAACAATCTAAAATAATAATTAGAATATAGTTAGAGACAGATTCTTGATGCTTTATGGGTTTAACCTTTTCCATACGCTGCTAAAATTGAAACGCGCTGGTTTAAATTGCGGTGCTGTGCACCCAGTGTCCATGTAGACTATTCTATTTTTAAATCTGATAAATATAAATATTTTACATTTCTTATTTATATTAGTCATAAATAGGTATAATAGTTAATATGTATATAAGTGAATGCAATTTTTTTAACTCATTGTGCAACATGCTACAATAAAATGTAAAAAGGCAATCTAGCACAATACGCACTGCGCACTGCGCTCCCCGCATCGCCCCTAAACCAGAATCATACACGTTTTGACATGAATGTTGTGAAAAAATGAATGTCGGTATTTTGGATAAAAACTTTTTTTTGCATCTGTAAATATTTACAGATCGCAATTATTTTATGTGATACACAAATACATTACGGAGGAATACCTTAAATATGAACATTGTATTTAGTACCTAAATTTACAGAGATATTCACATAACTAGAGGCAATGTCAACTCAGTTTACAGAGGAAAGTTTAATAATAATTTGTTGTGTCGGACAGGATTAAGTCACCAGTAGAAGACTCGCGGATCGGCACTGTCCACCGGCCGTTTCCGTCGGCAAACTCGCTCAATCTCCCCCCTCCGAGTCTTCTCTTTACAAAGTACATTTTTTACAGTATGGAGGCGAGCGGTTACCGAACGGTAAGAAGTTTGAAATGAACTACAATGCCAAGCTGCCGCGTTGCAATTGCACGGTTTGGTTGTGCGAAAAGAAGTTTGACTGGATCGAAACTTTGACACCTCGACTCTTAAACAATGTACACTCTGTCAATTACTGTTATGATATAGCACACAACATAAATGTATTTTCTAAATATTATCTTTCTGGCATTATTCCGAGGCGAGTAAAAAAAAAAAAGTTTGATGCATTGAATTTTTCACAGATGGCAGCCCTGCGAGAGAGCCGAGAAGGAGTCGCGTCAATTCGGTTTTACTTTCCCGCAACTTTCTAGCGCTAAAAATGTATTGTAACGGACGAATTCCGCTCGCACTTGTTGTTCATCATTACGTGAAACAGTTCGGTCCGGATTACTTCACTTTAGAAAAGCGACCAGCGTGATTCCCGGTGTAAAATTTAACCGTAATATTCTTGTCCAACATTCACAAGTTGATAATAAGATTTTGGTGAACGCGGCGATACGTAACAGTCGAAATAAACTTTACACGACACGAGTACTCTGATTATTTATTTTTTCATAGATATTTTAAAATTATGCTAATTTGAGAAGGTTGTTCATAAACGGACAAGGAAAGTAGTACATAAATAGTTTCATTCATCACATTTAGATGGATTTTTACCATACATACATACATGTAGACGTCATGTGCACTGTACCATATGGTAAAGCAGTTTTCTTTATTGTTAATTTTCATAAGCTTCGGCGGATTTCCAACAGAACTTAAATATCATAATACCAACGATAGATACATAAATAACCCTGTATATTGACATTACCAGTCGTTACGGAGATTGTCTTTTATTGTGAACATTTACTTTCACTGCTCTACAATGAGTTGACTTCCCTTCATCGTCTCTACTTTCGCGGCCCATTTTGAAGCGTCGATCGATAGTCCGCTCGCGCTGGATCTGTTGTTGATCACTGCATCTTCCATACGGCATTCCATTCTGAAAATAGCAGTCCCGCAGCATCTTGCTCTAATATTAGCCCTGGTATTATTACCCCACTGACGAAGTCGACCGCATATTATGATGAGACACTCCCGTATGACTGACACATACGATTCGCATCGACGCCCGGCGAGAACGAAGTTCAGAAATACTTTTCTTTGTAAATATTAACACCCACTGTTTTGCGCCCGCGTCTTCTAATAACACAAGAGTCTCTCAGAATTTAGAACGTGTGTGTATCTATCTATTTACATATGAATAAAGCTAGACTTAGCTTTTTAATCAATAAATAAACAAATTCTTCTTACTTCGTTACGTTGATTAAAAATATTATTGAAAAAACTGACTATCTACCTGTTTACTTATAAAAAAAACGGTATTAAACAAACTTTATTCTACGTAATCTACAGCATGCATCTTTCGCGTCCATTCTAGGATAGGTTTTACAGAGTTATTATTATATTTATTTTGATATCTACACAAAAATTTGAATAATTTCAACTTTTTTAAATAACAAACAAAAGCTTAATAAAGAAAAAATCGGGGATTGAAAATGAAGCCAAAACAATCTTTTGTACTCGAGACAATGGCATTGTGAGTGGAATGCAGAACTTTAGTAAACCCTGTTCAGGAAAACGGCCGGGTGTATATATAACAAAAGTATTATTTAAATCTTAAAATTAGCTGTAATGACGTCATATCATTCGACACTGAAAATTTAATCATCTTCTGTCACCCACATATCTGCGGTTTCAGTGCAGTCAGTCATTCATTGTTTAATAATATAATAATATTGTTACATAAGTTACTATTCAATTCGACGTTACACAAAGATGTAATGAAGATATAAACATAAAAGACATTACTAATTTAATAGAGAATTTGGATGAAACGGCGGGAAACGTAACTTTAAAAACGTGATAAATCTAAGAAACGAACCATTCCACGATTGATGGTCATTCTTTGATTGAATTGCTCCATCGCGATGTCTCATTCAGATAAAAACACAGTCGGAGAAGATTTCTTTTATGCAAATTATTGGAACTTCAAAAGGATACCTTCACGAGGTACGAGCCGGCAGTAAATGTGAAATGAATTTATGCTTTTTACTTCGGGCAGGTAGCTGTTCGAAGCGCGGAGCTTGGATCCGATATGAATGCAAATTTCAGAGACTGCTTTCAACAGAAAATATAAAATATTTTATACATGCCTCATCACGCCTTCTCCAAAATAAGTGCCCCGCAACTTACAGGTGGAGGAAATCTAATTAAGTGCGGGATATTTTGGTTTAAAAATCACTATTTCTGGTATTTAAATAGTAAGTACCATAGACATACTATAAATATAGACTAGTTACAAACCAAAATATCTGCTACACAGAACGACAACACGAATTACTGTGAACATAAACGCATATTGCGGGAGTTGGTCTAGGGATGTCCAAAATGTATAAATGTCCGCGATATATATAACAAATATAAATATAACAAAATATTAATGCAATACAAAACCCTGTTTATATTTATATCTCTTCTACACGTATGCTGCGCTATAAGAAAGAAAGAAAAGACCGTAGAATGAATAAATATCGCAATTCGCTACTAATACTAATTCATATGCATTCGTTGTTAAAATTATGTTTTATTGTCCTCTCTTATACGTGGTTCTGAAAATAATTTCTATCTCTTTCTGGCTGATACATTTAGTACGTAATAGAAGACAGCAGAAACTAGATGTCTCAGATTTGTTTTTTAGTGACTAGTCTATAAATATGGTACGTCTATGGTACGTAGGTACCTATGTAATAAATAAATATTATAGGAGTGTGTAATACAGTACATCGTACACGAATGTAACGAGGAAGTGAAAGTACTTACTTTACAAGAAGTAAATAAAAAATGGGCGTCAAATTATTTTCTGTAAATAAGTTTGTAAAAATTTTACGCGGTTTTATAAAAAAAAAAAAACATGGATTTTTTCATGAATTCCAAATGAAGTTGAAATCATGTTTCTGTAATATCTTGTTTTCTTTTAAAAAAAATTAATTTATTCCACGTAACGGATTCGTATGACTTGTACGAAAAATAGTAAAGTTGTAAATATAAAAAGGTCGAAATTCAAAATGTTAAACTGCTTTGTTGGCGTCAGTGTGTAGGTACATACAATTCTCAAAAGTCGTTCACGGAGACGAAAATGCGTCACGGAAGTTATAACGTCTCCCACCACCCTTTGGGATGTGTGAGATTGGAAAGCGTGACGCTTTTTCGTCTCCGGTGCTGTAACTGTGATTCTGGTGATTTTAGGTAAAAAATCAAACGCCCTTCGATTTATTTAGTTAAATTGAAAAATAATGACACGAAAAAGTTTACGTTAGTATAATTTGAAATATGTTTTATGTGCGGTATTGTAGAAATGAATATTTAAGTAAACTGGTGTAATATGTTAAATATAAGATGGTATACCTATGTCTGACGTAACTTTTTTATTGTGATCCTATTCTTTTCACACTTTTTAAATCACATTGTTGAATTTATTAAGTATACTCACATAAATATTCTGTTAAATATGTCAACACAAATAAGTTTCCAGTAAGCTTTTCGTGGTAATCAAAACCAGATAATTTAATATGGCCGCTAGAGTTCACACAAATTCCGGGGATTGCAAAGTTTGATCATGATTTATATTAAAATTTCAGAGAAGGCCGTGTTGATTTTTATGGGGAAGGGTGATGTATTTCCGCGAGCTTTGCCGGTTTATTGTTTAAAGGTCATTCGGTAAAGAGCTCTCGGGTCAATATGAAGTGGCGACCTTACGGGTGATAACGTGGGCGGATTAAATTATAACATGGCGACTGGGTCAGTGTCAAATATTTGCAATTCTAAGTATTAATATAGCACTGATGACTATCTTTAGTATCATCACAATTCACACTACGGAAATAATGTATCATTAAACGTGAATAGATTATCACCAATAGGCGTTAAAAACGAAACAAGATTACTCTCATTAAGGTCAAAATTATTGCAAATTTGACAAATGGCGAATTAATTATATTTAGTCGTATTAGTCGCAAATTTTGTGAATGTTAGAAACACGTAATGTATGTACTCAATACTCAATATTGAATTCTAGACATCGTTATTACATAATAATTTATGATTTCTACTGGTTAATTACTAATATATCGGTACTTCAAAAGCAGTACATTGAATTAGACCATACAAATACAACTTCGGGCCGCGACGCATAGATGGCAGCGCGAGCACAAATTCGACAGAACGGAAGTGTACTAAGAAGACGAAATCTGACGTTTACGCCCATCGCAATTTAACTCGTTTGACCCCAATTAATTGCTTTTATTTTTGTACTCTGAGGTCTTGAGGATATTTGGAAACTTGATAAATTTAATGAAAACTTTTCCATCGAACAATGGCGCCGGATAACGGCTTGCGACATTTTCACCGCGCGGAGATTAGCCTCTTTAGTATTCGTCCGTAGCTAGCGGCAAGGCCGCGTTTTACAACCGGTCTTCCAGAAACGAGTGCGAGGGAAAGTATCAGAGACTGAATAAAACGGACCGTTTCAACAAAGTGAACTGAAAACGTTCGAGAATCGAGCGCTTGTCCCCTTTTTTCTCGGCGTTATCGCGTTATAACGACTGATTTGTATCGGGAGTACCGGCCATTACCGCGGCACTAATTCGATTTCACAATGTAGCACCGCCAAGATTAATTCTGATGGAGTGAATGTCTGTTTATCAATATTCAAAAAACATGGTCACTTCATTTTGTGCGGAATATAAAGCTTCTAATTCGTTTATAATTACATGATATCTACCTGTGTAAGTCACCTGCGGGTAGAATGTCGACTTTCAGGAAGGCAAAGATAAGGAATTGTGTTCAACACGGACTGTAGAACCTACCTAGGTATATCCAAGTATTAAAATTGATGGAAATGCTTGCGAAATAAATAATGATCGATTGTTGTGCTTAAATGTTTCCAAGTGTCAAATGTATAAATATTATCAGGAAAAACAAATTAACAAATTATAAAATGAAAGTTAAATTGCACGACTGACATCTGTGTTTAATTACCCAACTTCATCGCTCGGCCGATATCAGTTGTCAACTTTGAGGTTACATGCAATGAAACAATACACTATTCCAATAGTGATATCATCGCGAGAGGTTTTTCATTGTATCATGAATTATTAAATGGAAAAAGTATGGATAATTTTTCAAGCAAGCTTTTCGCGGTACTTTTCAGCGTTCCGCGAAGAACGCTCGAGCCGACGATTCCGAAAATCGGATCCAGTCCCGAGAACCAGTTGTTCAGTGCGAAATCTGCCGGGGGAAATATGTGACATCAGTAACAGATATAGTACAGTGACGTCACAGACGATTCCACAAACACCTGCAGAGTATTTTAACCATAAACTGCAACAGAAAACAATAGAAATGTATAACGTACGTTCAAGATTGTGTCTTTTTTTCTCAATAAAGATACATGGAACAGCAATAAAATAATAACTCGCGTTTAAATTGCGAATTCGAATTAAAATTGTATCGTCAATATCGACTGAATAATAAATATCAATAAAACATGGGTGACACATTTGGAAAAAACAACAGATTAAGTTTTTCAGAGTTCCTGTTGTTTGCAGGTAAGTTTTTTATGCGCTCGATAGTTGAGGACATCACTATCTAAATGTGACCTTAACACGATTTCGTTGAAAAGCGTAATTCGAAAAAATTAGGCCACATTGGATGAGCCACGTAGCGGGTCTGACGTAATAGTTTTAACAGTTATTTTTTAGAAAAAATGGAGCAAGTACATAACAGAATTCCTGACGATTTTGAAAACAATGAAATTTCTCAAATTGTTGCGCCATCTGTTGTGCAAGTTTTCTACTACATTAAGTGCAACATGATGGGTAAGGGAGGCTAGAGGCAAATTTAAAATGATTAATATTTTTCCGTTAAAACTGACTTTGTGTGTCGAAAGTCTGTAAATAATTTTCTTTTAAAAAGAAAATACTTCCCAGTAGTCTAGGAGAGTAACAAGAAAAATCGCGCTTTAGCATGTACACCTAATACTTTTTAGAACTACAACTTTGATTTGAATAGATATTCACATGCCCGACATCTCCCGAATACTCGCCGGAGAAATGGAAAAAATATTCTAAACTTAGAAACCCACAGGGCGTCTCGTGGCTAGCAGCAAAAACTTCGGGGAGTCTTCTTAATAAATAAAATAATAAAAATGGATAATTTCTGTAGCGCCATTTCGTAAAAAAATCACCTCAATGGCGCTTTACACTAACATTGTTTAGCCGTTGTTCAGTTCTTCATTAAATTTTGATTAGAAAGAATTCCTTTCACTTTGGGTCAAATGTCGGCAGTTGCAAAGATAAGCGACATCGAACTTGACATTTTTTTTAAATCTGACATTTTCTGGGAATTATCCAAGACTATGGTCCCGTTGTTCATACAATGAAATTAAGAATTTCACTATATAATTGAATGTTCTGTTAATTTAATCTAACTAAAATAATCGTAATCTAAATTAAACAAACCAAACCTAATAACCTAACCTAACCTCATTTATTGCCCATGAAATGTCAAAATATGCAGTGCATTTTTCGAAACTTTAGAGTGTAATATCTTATTTAATACTTACTTTTTAAACGTAAATTATCTTTCATTTTGTCATTAGCACATTCAATAACATAGTGAAATAATCATTTTCGTTGTATATGCAATGGGACCATTATCTTGGATTTAGCCAAAAAACGTTTTTATACCCCACATGTGTCTAAAATATTAATATAAATAAACAAAAAAAAATCCTGTCGTGTATCAAAAATTTTCAATGAAAGGTTCCCGCCGACACGTTACTTGGACGACTGGAACCAAATCGGCAAAGCCATTCACGTCGCGAGCAGCACGTTGCTGATTGGCCAGGAGCTCGTCTCGGAAACGGTGCGCCGGGCGTCTGGTCAGGGATGTTGAACCGGCACGCGGCGGACCGGTCCCGCACCTGCCGCGCGCCGCGCGCCGCCCGCCCGCCCCACGTGCGGCCCCACGTGTGCGTGGGCAGTGGGCCCGAGCCCAGCCTTACCGGCCGCTCAATTCTGAAAAGAAATCTATCGCGCGCTGTGCCACTTCTCACTTCTCGCAACTTTAAGGCGACCCGCGCCTTTGTGCGACTAAAGGCCGGTGCTTTGTCGCGGTAGTTCGTGGAAAGCGTAGATTTTTACGAAAACGGGTTATTAGAATTGGCGGAGAACGCGAAAATCTACGAGAGATTGCTTACCATTCGGGGTTGGCTAAAGTATAACGTCGCGCTCATTTTCCAACTTGTTTAATTTAATATATGAACACAAATGTACTTCCGTCTTTTTGGCCTCGTTTATTTGACTAAATCGGCTGTTTTATGTGACAGGTGAATCGTTTCTTGAAAATAGCTTGTATTTTATATAATGTAATATCTTTTTCGCTTCCTATTCGTATTTAGGCGTTAGAAAAATGGGTACATCATATATTACACATTAGTTTAATAAAAAATGCTCTTTTGTTTATAATAAATCAACCCCAGTGATATAATACCCTGGCCGTAAATCAAATTTTATCAATACTTGTCAACTTTTAAGAGACGCCTGCAGTCAATTTTGGGAAGCTAATAATTTTACCTCGAATTGAATTTCGCGCGCCTATTATGTTGCTTATAAGAGCGAGAGATAATTATGTATGAGTGATATACCGACAATATATAGACAACGGTATGCATTCCTGCGTACAGCTGTCGATTAGTGTAATGTACTTTAAAAATTGAAAATACTAGTGTTGGGGAGGAAATAGTCTGTTCAAACATCAACATGGTTATCTATGATTAAAAATTGTAAAAAATGTTGATGTTAATTATGTATAATTCTTCCGTATTATTTTTAGAGTACCCATTTTTTCTTATACATGTATTTGTAATTACTCTGTTTCTATGTCAACTTTAACATAATTTCTCTGTTTAAATGAAATTTCAATCATGCGTTTATTGTAAGTGTATTTTTTTTATAATTTATATTACTAAATACCACGTATTAATAAAAAAAAAGCATTATTATTTTTACGGAAACACCGAATTGGCGAACACGGCGTACGTGTCCATAGACGATACCGCTACAAGTCCCCGGGTTATTTGAAACAATGAAGTAATATTCTGGTCGATATAAAATCGCGGCGTCCGTAAGAGCGGCCGCGCGAGATGCCGCTGCCGACTCGCGCTACGTCACCGGCGCTACGTCACCGGGCGCGGCATACGTCAGAGCGCTCGCCTGTTGCACCGCCGCGCGGTTTTTATTGTTTTTACAATGCAAAGCGGAACGCGCCGGGTTCGAGCGGCCGCGGTGTCCTATCGTAAGTGGTCGGGATGTTGCGTTTCCAAACAGAATTATGCGCATAATTAAGCGCGGCATCGCGGATTACTATTATTTATTTTCGCCGACTTGGGTTACGAACGCCTCGCGTCAGATCGTGATCCCCGCTTTCCTATTATTCCCCGATTCTAGGTAGTTTATAATTAGCTCGCTCCTCGGTGATCCGGATTGTGGGTGCAATACCTGATCTAATACTAATTCTTATAAAATGTACCTACATAGAACTTTAATATCTATTCTGCGGTCGATGTTCTTTATAGGCTAACCTTTTAAATATTCCACGATTGAGCCATTGGCTCGCTTTGGGATCTTGCAGAGAAGGCATTGAAATTGCGTATACTGTCGAATCTGGAAAACTTCTTTCTTCTTTTTAATACATCAAACCATTAAATTTAATGCATTTTTTGGATAATGTTAACAATAAATAAATTTTTCCAATTAAAAAAAGGAAATATTAAAGGAAAATTAAACTTTTTTAACATTGACCGAAAATGTAGAGTAAAACGTTAAAATACTTTTTGCAGATTCGACAATATACGTAGGAACCGTCAATATATTAAAGACATCTCAAGACAACACCGACATGTCAAAAACATTGATGTATGCCTTTTTGAATCTGTCGAGGTAAATAATGCGACCGTAAAATGTATTAAATGTTTTTCATATTAACCCAGTGTCAAGGAAAGGTCAAAGAAGGCGAAGATAGTGAAAACAAATTAACAAATTACGCGATAACGTCGCCAAGACTGAAGATATTCAAATTACGCTACGGCGCCGAACAAAACAAACGCCAGAAAACATTCGGATGACAGCGCTGTCTCCCGGAGCGGTCCGCTTCAGCGCTCCCGCAGAACTTTCTTCTCTGTTGCGCTACTGTCAAGCCGCTATCACGTTCAGGTCTCCGTTTGAAGGAAAACAACAATAAAAACGCGATACTATTACAGCACTGTCAACGGGGTTTTATCGTGACGTCTCGCAGAGGTCATGTTGACGCAACACCTGAGGCTGTCGCACGCGCATTTGCCGACCGACACTTGTTGTACACACATTGTAGATGGCCACGAGGTGACGGAACGACCTCGGCTGAGGTCTGCCTCGCTGATGATCGTAGGAGTCCGGGAAAAACTGCGACCTCCGCCAATCGACAGAGTATGAATAAGGATAAGAAGAAGCGAAACAACCGCCGAGCGAGCGACGCGGTGGCGACCTTCACGGTAAAAAGTATCTATTAATGAGTTTTTTAAGTGTCAGAAACGCAAAAAACAGCAGCGAATCGAGACCGCAAAGTTAAGCGTGAAAAAATTAATTTATCCTGCTCTTATCAAAATCGCCGAGTGTTTTAAGGCGGCGCTCGTCAATGTCCCCTCTAATTTATTTTACTCACTGCGCGGAATAAAATGATTTTCAGTAGTAAAGTTTAAATAGTGGTCTAAATGAGCCGTATACTTTAGGGATGGTTTTTCAGCTTAACAATAAAATAAATAATAATTATTAGATACCGAATACCTAAAATATTTAGAAGTAAATTCATTTGATATTATTACCAATTAATATAGTCCAGGGTCAAGATACTCGTACACAAAATTCTTAGAAACAAGTCGATAATTTTTTGCGAAGTGTCGTACGGTTTTCGGACAAGTTTGGGGAGTTGTTTCAATATTTATATAATTTATCTGTTGAAGAATTCTACGAGGGAATAGTTTGCTTGTGTACAGCTTACTTACCATATCACATGATTATAGGGAGTTACAGTTGCGCACATATCGATTGCAAATTTGTAACAGCAAATAAATGTTTGCGTATATTTTATTTTATCTACGATTACGACCACGTTCGCAACAATTCCTAGTTTCCCAGCCATTTATGCATTTCGCAAGCGCTGTGCAAATAATACTGAATTATTTTATTGGCCGGGTCGATTGTCTTTCGCCACCTGAATACTCCAGATATCTGCGTCAGCGAACAACTTCAAACAAAGTTAAAGTTCCGTACAAATTTTGTGTTCTTACAAGAATAATTGGATCCGAACAGGTTTTTCAATACAGACTCGGCTCGCATTAATCGCGAGACTTGTTGATTTATGAAACTGTCAATGCTTATTGCTGGTCTTTTTGTAAAGTTTAGCACACACGCGCGGATAATTGATCGCGACTTAAAACCTGATGCATGACATTAAACGCAAAACACACAGAGGTACTCAAATTGAAATGGTATCACTTCGGATTACAGTAAAAAAAAAACTGATTCGGAAAACTTGATCAATAAAGTCACACCGCCACACGAGCACGAAATTGAAGTGCCGACATTTGAAAAAGGTCGTTAGTTTTATTCCACACTTGTGTGGAACTCCTGCAGTAAAACAAATAGTCGGGACAGGATGTGTGTAAAGAGTAATGTAAAGTAACCGCGAGAGAACTTTATATTAAGTTAAAATGGGATCGTTATTGATATTCGGAAACAGAGGGATATGAGCACATTGTTATACGGCCGAGGGTCGCTGGCCTGGTGTTGCCCGCGGCAGGGCTGCCTACGCCCGTCAGCTGAATGGCGAAAAAGTGTAATATTTTAGTGACGAGCTAAACATTTTCGTGACTGGTACTCGATTGCAACAATGATCGGTAACCGATATTTACGTGTTGGAGGTTTAGTTTCCAGTGTAACATCGATTGCTTGTTATTGTAATCAAAAATAATCTCGTTAAAATAATGGTTTAGCTCACTGCTACCACATTTTTATGTAAAATTAATACAAAAATATATTTTATATAAAAATACGTCGCGTAACACACAACATTTTTGCCTTTGAATAGCTGAAAATCAGGCAGATTATAACAACCACTGCGCAAATTAAGAACAGTAAGAAATTGTCCAGATTTTTTAAAAATGTTGAAAGAATTGTGTATCAATTTTTAGGAGAACCTAACCTTAAGTAAATGGCGCAAGAAAAAAATGTAATTCGTTAAAGCAAATAATTAACGAGAGTATACATCAAGCGCATCTAAAATTATGAAAAGTTATATTAATTCTTCAGTAAACCAACGCTGTAAGAGAATTAAAAAGGTGGCTAAAATCTTTATAAATAAGTACAAATATATTTATCGAGGATCTTTGTTCACCCCTGAATTGCCACCCTTCACTAATTCAGGGCTTTGGCCCGCGTCCCCTCGGCAGCTCAGCTCAGGTATCGCAGACATCCTGCCATCACACCTGTCCCCTTCATCAGCTAAACACTATAACCATCGCGCACGAGATGAGCAGATAGTCTGAAGTTGGGCAGCGAGAAGTGGTCACATTTGAACTGATTCGAATCAGAGG
Source organism: Agrypnia vestita (assembly GCA_016648135.1). NCBI lineage: Eukaryota > Metazoa > Arthropoda > Insecta > Trichoptera > Phryganeidae > Agrypnia > Agrypnia vestita. The sequence continues at coordinate 94,616 of JADDOH010014114.1, read as the reverse complement.
AAGTCTGCACCTGTCTCTGTAAGACGCTTTCTACTATCTTCAACTGATGCAGATGAAACGTAATTAACTTGAAGTCACGCGAGTGTAATTAATGTACATCATTTTTATGCGAAAACGGCTGTGTAGGTGAGTACTGAATACACAATAAAGTTCTTCAACTCCACCTGGGACGTCAAAGGAAACACTTTATCCAACACGTGAATTTCTAAAAAGTGTAAATATATAATATTACGGTTTACTAGAACTGAATAGAGTACGAAGTTACCATGATATACATTTTTTGGGAGGGGCGCGAGCTAAGATGCTTAAACATCAAATTTATCACACGTCATTATTTGATATAATTATCGTATCAACGCAACAAGATTTTAAAAACATATTTATCCGCTTACACATGCAATTTTGGCAATGTGCTTCAAACGTCACAAGTCATAAGAGAGATACTGAAATAGATTGGTGTTTCACCAACTTATCAGCATCACTCCTACTCAAGAGGGGAAGATGCATCATTGTTTATCTTTGGATCTGTCATATCGTTCGCATTCGCCGCCATTTGTTTGTGTACATCTCGTTATAGTTTCTGTTGTAAAAATGCAGCCGGTTACCTCACTGAACATTTCCCTAGCGAAGTGAAAGCGTCCATCGAACTATTCTCTCGCTCGTGTCAGTTAAAGACGTACGTATTCTTATATTCCACTGTGTGATGGTGTTGGTCGTGTGGAATATACAACGCGATCAAAACAACCACAGTCTGCGGTAGTTTAAAAGATTTTAAAAAGGCGTCTCGCACCGCGAAAGTTGTTCACGTTTACGGTGACACGAATGATGATTTGGAAAGATGAAAATGGTATCTGTCCACGATGTCGCTAAATAAATCATTAAATAATTGAAAACCACCGTTTATGCTACGATTAAATCCACGGTATTAAAATCTCTCAATTGTGAACGAACGCAGTGAACTTCGTCCGAAATGAAAACAGATATTGCAGAATCTCGCAAAACTGAAAACAGATGTCGCCGCACGGCGCAGTAGTGCATTTTTGTCAAATTTATAATATTGACAGTAGGTAGGTACATATTGGATTATTATCACTTTTATTGTTATACAATTTAAATCATTCAATTTTATTTGTTAGTATTGAATAAACAATGAAAATTTTATAGTTTAGACATTCCGCTGTCAGTTGATGAGTCAGGGCAATATTGTTATATTTATTGTTATTTTTTATTGGGAAATGGATATAAAATGTGTTTCAGCTGCGATACCGTGCACGGCGCTAATCGTCTAATATTAAATATATTAATAATAATATAACGCTACTGTAACGCTATAAGCAAACGTAATAACAGCTGTAGGATAGGTAGCTCTCCGTAGTCCCGGTTAACGTTGTACGGTCGGCTAATTACTGTTACCACTACCTGTTACATTTTTTGTACTGCAGTTTCAATTTGTTACGTGTTCCGCAATTTTGCATTTCATATAAATTGTAATCGCGTAAGAGCGGGAATATCTATGGCTGCACATGTGACGTGTGTCGAATGGTAGCTAGTTAAGGAAGTATTACAAATTGTAGTAAAATAGGGTAGTTGATTGGAGAGAATAACCCCAAAAAAACTCCTCCAATGAGCGGTCTTTGCTCCATCTATCTGACGGGTACAACCCGTGTAAAGTTGTTGCGGGACGTCGCATTCCAACTGGTTTCTGTGAAAGGTAGCTTTGGTTTGGACTGAATCTTTTCTTCTTGATTTTAGCATATTAAAGTTACCAATAGATTTCGTCTAAATTATAAACTAACAATCTAGCGATGCCAAACAGGATAACATACGCATGGAAACGTTGATGCGTGTCAAATTAACAATAAGACATTGACGATTCAGGACGTGCGTATTCTGCAGCATGCAGTTTTATTGCGGATTTCTTGCTAGCGATGCGCTATTCAATGTTGTGTTATATACGCAACGTTTGGACTGCTCACGTTAACCCGGAAGAAGGCTTGCAAAACAGTTAACATTACCGAAACATGGTGTCCACGCTTTAATTTCTTTGTATTTTTTTATTTAATTTTTTTAAAATACAAAATAATGTACAATTACAGATTATCTTCTGGTTTGTGTTTTTTGGGGCAATTCGCCGTGCTTTGGGATCCAATTGCAGGGTCCATCATCAGGGCTGATAAGTTTGACACATTGGAACTATTAAGACGAAGCTAAAAAAATATGTGATGCTTATATTGGAATGAAATTTCTGTTATCATGTGTAATTCTGCATATACTAAGAAATATACTTTTTTTATTACTTATTTAATGATTAAATTAAAAAAACACACAAGCTGAACTTAATGACAAATTGATGAAATGATTAAACAACTCATACGGCTGTAAATGTGGGGTGTAAAAGCAAAGGCGGCAATATCCAAAAAAATAAAAATAATGTTTTGAATGTAGTCACCGAGGATTATTAATTTAGAATGAAGTGAATTATATATACATCATCTTTTTCTTTTGTCCAAAACTCATTTATGTATATGCAGATGTATTGAGCAGATACCTTTATGCTACATTTCTTTTGCTCTTCTTACCTTTTCCCCTTTTTTATTAAGTAGATCTGTCCTTTCCTCCCCATTCCTGATTCCCCCTTTACCTTTAACTCTCATGGTTTGTTCTTAACTTAAACCATTAATTTTTTATTATTTTTTTGTATAACTTATGTTATTGTTGCTGTATGTTAATACATAACATGTTAATTCTATAAAAACCTACAAGACGGTCTCTACATTATTTAACATTCTGTACGCGTAATCTGTTTTTATTTGTACTGTTAGTTTCTCGTAAACAATTAAATAAATAGTAATCCTCGATAACTGCGTTCATTTTTTTTTTGATATTGCCGCTTTTACTTTTGTACCCCATAAATCGCGTACAACTACAGGATAATGTTTTAATAAGTAGGTGTGACCGTGAAAACCTTCCCGGTAAGGTAGCGCGGCCGGGGTGGGTAGTGGCAGGCACCGTCCCAGACAGCCGGCGGTGCGTCCACCTGGTTAGGTGCGGACTTATTGTGCTACTCTCAGTAGCAAAAAACGGTTCGGTAGGTACCTTTGGGGGTACCGACTTCTCTGTGGTCGGGAATGCGAGACTTCGGATCAAAGGCGCATACCACCTCGCAGAAGACCATCGGGCGATTAGTACGCATTAGATGCAGGTTAGATGTAGGCGACTTTAATTTTATATCGCGCATCCTTTTTACTTCCTTTCTTTAACTCGTGGCGTCTGCTTGCTTGTTTTCTTGACGAAAAAGCTTTGGATCGATTTTTAACCCTTTTCCCGTGATCCAATCGAGCTGAAACTTTGCAGGCAGACTCGTGGCGACGATAAAAATGATCTAACAAATTTTCGTTTAAATTATTTTAACAATTATAGTATAATTTTGGATTTTTCGATATTTTAATCGTTTTTTCAAATTGGAATCAATACAAATGAGTAATGACCCCGACGCGAGCAGTAGGAACGAAACCTGATTAAATAAGTAAGGGAGTATAATAAAAATTTGATTTTTATGGATTAGTTTTTTCAATGCTATTTTGTTAATCCTTTACATAAATGAATTTGCCACAAACACCGGTTGTTTCAAATCGTTCGCTTAGAGCATAGATTTTTGCCTTTTCCACCAAACAAACGACCCGCTTTCGTAAAAATCTATGCTTTAAACGAACTATTACTGTAAACCAAGATAATGAAGCGGCCCTAAGCGGCTTGCTTTCCACCGCATTCAGTGTACTTTAAATACTTAAATCCCAGTATATTAATATATCGGATTCGGACATCTACCAAAAATGTATATTGACTTTTTTTTGTACCAATACATACAAAATATTTTTTTCCGCATTTTAAAATTATAAAAGAAGTTTCTATCTTTTTTCAGAGAAAAAAAAACTGACGCAGAAACGGACAAACGCGCTGATTCTGTACTCCAAACAACTCTACTGTAAAAGTGCTTATTTGTAAATGCTTAGTTTACGTAGGGAACGTCGATATAATAATATAATTTTTCCGCATATTCATCATCGTTCCAACATATTATTTATAAGCAAAGAAGGGATGCTAAGGAAACTACATATGGTACAAAATAAAGCAATGCTTGTTACACTGAAAAGCAATAGAAGAACAAAAATAACAGAAATGTTTGATGAAATAAAACAAGAAGCAGTCGATCAGAGAATAAAATATTTTTTTGGTACAAATTTTTAAAATAAGACATGGATTTCAATAACAGAGTGAAACTAAATAAGGATTTTCATTTTTACAATACAAGAAGTGGCGACAGTATAAGACTACAGAAGAAAACTAAAAATATTTTTTAAAAAATTGTCCAATGTACAAGGAACTCAAAATCTAAACCTGCTGAAGATAAAACAAATTAGTCAAAATAAAGGAAATTCAATTACAGTGCAAAAAGTTTGTTAGGAAAACTATTGTTTTTTTTAACGAAATAAACATTGATTATAATAATAATGAATATTCTAAGATAAGCGCACTTATATGAGATAGCTAATTTTTATGTCACGTTTCTAAAGGTGGAAAAAGATGTCATATTAGTATTTAACTTGTTCATGGATTTATAACAGTAAGGTAAAATGTAGCTATACGTAAGAATGTGCTAGCAATCTAATGTAAGTAAACTTTAAAAATATGTTTTTAAAACATTTTTAAAAAGGCCTATCTTTTGAGGCCACTGAGATGTGTTAATAATGGACCTTTTTACCCGGAAATCAAAATTTTCAGCATAATCCGGATAACATTTGCGTAATAAAACCAGAATTCGCGGAACGCGTTCGTTCAATTTCCTTTGATACGCTTTCCCGTTAAGTTCCATCCCCGGCGAGGCGATCAGGCGGTCCAGCCAGCGGTCGCGAGCAGAAAAACGCTCGTCACCGGCTCGGCCTCGCCACCGTTTCGAGGAAACGTCGGGCGCCTTTCCGCGACGGGGTCGGGCGGTCCGCCGCGGCGGGGACCTCGATCGAGATCTGGGTACCCACGGCGAAAACCCATCCCGAAATTTCAACTGAATCTTTTAATGCTTATCGCAATGCGAACGAAAAATAAAAATCCAGAAATGTACAGCTACATATTCAAGCTTAATGCCCCATTGTTACGATAATACATTTTCAAGTACCGGCCTAGTCAAAACTTCAACGAAATGCGTTGTGTACGATTATAATTATGATTACACGTAAGAAAAAAAAAATTCAACGGATTGATCGAGAACAGAAATGCTTACTAACAATAATGTCATCAAACTTTAAACTAACTAATCACATTTTTGCGTTTTTAATTCGGTGATACAATAAATACACAATATTCAAACTAAAAAGTACAAAATCTAATACAAAAGAATCGCCATTTTCTTTTGACAAACTCGCGAAAGTACGAAAATAAAACGAGTTTCACACAAACAAAATGTATCTTGTTATAATCGGCATCACACTCAAAACTTTAGAACATTTATATAAACACCGGTTAGACGGTAAAACACGATAAAAGTATTCATTCTTCGGCCTTAAAAATAATGTGCTCTACTCGCGAACGAAATTTTCCGGGAGTTCTCGAAGCGACGAGCTTCGCCGCGCCGCCGCTAGATGGCAGGCGCTGACCGGATCGAGCGGCTCACTGTCGCAATCTGTCATTCTATTCAAAACATGTTTACAGTTTACAAATAAGCCGAGAAGTTTGCGCTTGCACGCTTTCTGCGGCGACAATGACACAATATTCATAATGGGATTAATACACCAGAAAATGACAATTCATATAACTATTTAAAAATTTATGTTAATGTTTATCATAGTCGGGCCGATACAATCATTACATAAGCTTTTCCTTTGTATTAATATAGGGTATAACATCGCGATTACATCACTTATAATCTGTGGTGACGAAAATCCGACGTCATGTTCATAAGCACATATTACAAGCATTCATATTTGCAAGAATTTACTTACGTATTAAAAGTTTTAAACTTGTGCTACATTGTATTTATCAACTAAAAATTCCAGGAAGTTCTCGAAAATTCTTACATCATTTATACATTTTTCCAAAAGTTACTAGACTTTTTTATTCAGTAATCTGGAATACGAAATAAATTACATAGTATCTATTATTCTCTGTCGAGTTTATTTTTGTTTCGGAGTTTTTTTTTGGAGGGAGAATGCGTGGGATTGATGCATAATTACACAGCGTATCCGGATCCGATTTTAATTAGTAAAAAACATATCGACCTACACACGATAGAGGCCAATTGGCCAATTTGTAATAATATTATCTCGTACCTACCTACTGCAAAGGGCGAGGTATTTGTTATTTAAACGTAAAGTTGATTAACTGGGTTATTAATTTCTCAGGGATTGAGCAGTCTTATTATGTCTATTTGTCAGTCGCAGGATATGAGATTTTGAATTTAATCAACAGGGTTTATTTGATGTTGTCATGATTTCGTCGAATTTTCTATTAGGTAGGTACTTTTAATATATTGATTGACCACAGAAAATGAGATTCTGAATTTCATCAACAGGGTTTTTCAGATGTTGTTGTTTAGATGAGCGATTATCGGTCTTCTGACACGGATTTCGAAAATGTTTCGAGTTACTTTTTTCTCAATTTAGGAGTAGTCCAGTTTTTTGTCGTTTACTTGACGGTTATTTATAATAAAGTACAGAACAATGAAGAATTACATTCAAAGCATTGATTTATTAAGATTACGAAAAGTGGTAGAAGTACAACCCCCCCTGTGTCATCGGATAATAAAATAATAAGCGGGGACGCTCAGTACGTAACAGTGTGGAACCCTCCCCATATTTTTAATCAAACATATTATAGGGGAGGGAAGTCGATCGTGTATAATACAAGGCAGTATGTGCATGTTTGTGTGTTGCAATAGCATGCTTGGCTTTTATGATAGTCACACTACTTAATCAGTGGTGATTAATAAACGATAAAACATACGCAAGTATGTATTACAAGTCTTAGATTGATCAATAATTTATTTCCTACAAATAATGTAAACCGAGATTAAAAAATAATTTGTAATATTTTTTTAGACGTTATGTAAAGTGATCACTTAAGTCAGGTCGTAGGCCCTGCGTAATAGATCTCCATTCATATTTTCAATATACATAGCTTCGTCTCTGTGAGACGTATATAAGAAATCTGATATTACGAAATCTCATCATTAACATTTTCAACCCCTTAGGGCCGGTTGTTTGATCAGAAGATTAATTGTTGAGAAAGAAGCATAGACTTTTGGGTTTTACTCTAATTAAAACAACCGTTTTCGTAAAAATCTATGCCTTTTTACTCTACTGATCAAACTTCTACTGACCAAATAATCGGCCCTTAGCCTAATTAATAGGGACGGGGGCCCAAGTCTCGAAAAGGCCCTTCCATCTTCAACCGTCGTGCCTTGTTCAAGCACCTGATGACTAATCTTTCTCAAGTTGTCGCTGTTCTGATATAAAAATGAAAACCTACGACAGTAAAAGTAAGGTTTTCCGTAATGGCCAACCTATCGCGACTCGTATTTTAGTGATCGTTATCACACTCAAGTCCTGTTGATGACGAAACATCAGCCACAATAAACAACACGGTAGAAACTATCGTTAAAGGTATTATCTATGGTTTGACGACTAAATAATGATGTTTGCAATCGCCTTATATCCAGTCTCGTCTAATTAACAGGTCTCGCAAAAATGATCTTTATTACCTCATATTCGGTATATATTTTTGCGTATGTTCCAATGACAAGGAGATTTGATACATCATTTAGATGTCACGAACGGGGGCAGGTAGTGTTATGAAACGCTTCAGGGGCGTTCGCAATGATGCGGACCCGACTAGAGCGTAAAGTCGGGTTCGTACAGCGCTCGAGCGGCGAGACCTGACCAGAGGCTACAAGTAGGTTCCTGTGCACACACGCACACGGCACCACCGTCTCGGTGGCCATATTGATTACTGACATCTGTCATTTTCTATGGTGTTTTATTATTTAGCGAGTTAATAATGATGGCGGCGAGGTACGGAAATCAAAATAGTATTTATCACGATTCGCTTCGTAAGTGACGTACCTAGAGACCTCATAAAAAAAATTAAAAATTAAACATACACAATTTTTACTCGGAATTGAATCTATAGAAAAACATGGCGTCTTTGTTTTGTCGAACATTTAAAAAATAATAGGCTTCGCGATTCGGATATCTACATGTATTTTTAACGAATTATACATTTTTGTCGACATGTCGTGTCACGGTGTGTCAATATTTGGTCGCGGGCCAATAGATCATTTCTCGAAACGTCACAATTTTACGCGCGCGGTTATGACAGCTGAACAGACGTGTCGACCGACGCGTCGGCCCGTTGTGATTAGCGGAGGCGGTGTACGTCACAAATCGGGTCTCGGGGCATTTCCGACTGCCAGTGACCACGTGTCGTCGGGAACTCCAGAAATATGGCGGATGTTCCGTTTCCTCCGGTAAACATCCAAGAGGTGGATGATTAAGCTATTTAGTTCATGACTAATTCCAGGAAAATAATCAAATCACCGATGTCCATTTATACAATCATGTAATCATAGACAGTAATTAAAAAAAAAACTATTAACACCTCTGTTTTAATTACATTTACATTGTAATGTTTATTAATTTTCAAGCATTTACAAAATACAAATTACCAGAAAAGCCGTCACAAAATAATTACATATAAACAATAAAAAAACTCCATAATTATATATTATACTATTAAATTAATATGCTGGACTATAATATATCGTGAAAAAAGATAATTAAAGATTATCAAACAATGGTTTGAGATAGTAACTGTATGTTTTCGAAGTGGTGTATTATTTTATCATTCTTTTTGGTTCATTTCAAAGCTCAATTCGTCGAATGGCATTTGTTAAGTGTGTGTAATTAGTGATATAATGAACGGCGGTTCGAAATTAGTTCATTGCTAGTAAGAACGCTTGTGAAAGTGGGCTAAGGACAGGTACACGATAATGCAATCACAGTCGAAACCCATCACATTTTTATAAATAGTGTTTCAAACCTATTGTGAGACGAGACAAAAAACTTTTTTCACATTAGTCGGTAAAGATGTCGTTCTTCGTTCTTGATTCAAATTTGGAAAAAGAACAATCGAAATAATCTGTTTTTTTTTTGTAACGTGTAATCAAGTACCGCCTTGTAACACTAACGGGAGCAGGGAGATAAATGAACTCGTAACAAAGGAGTGCGATGCGTAAATACAGTGGACTTCCTCCACATTAGTTTTATGGCTTATATTATGCTCTTGTAAGCCAAGTGCAACTCAGGGCGAACTCGAGGAATTGTGAACGCTGGTTCGCGAACCCGGACATCATTAAATTAAATATATTTTATTTAACGATAAATAAATAAAAAGTTTGAATTGAATGTATTATAAAAAAATACAAAAGTAGATAAAAACCGTTTTGAGTACAATTTATTTAAAAAGATAATAATTTGTGTTGATTTTTTCTGCTATTACAAAATATTAATTCATTTTTTAAAAATGTGCATTTGTAGGTATGTTATTCATTCGAATGATATAATAATTATTAAAAATTTATAATTTGTCAGAATTATTATTTATTAATTTAAAAGTATTTTTTTAATATGTGAGGAATTAAATAATTATTATAATAACGGATATAAATTTATAATTTAATAAATATTCACAAATTTTATAATAATTTTTAGCGTGATTATTAGCCGCAAAAAATTAACGTTTTTATTTTCATTAAAATAATTGATTTAATAAGAATAATTTATAAGAATTTTTATTTAATTATATTTATCTTGATTTTTAAAAAAATCTCAAAAGAGCGCGCGGAACGATTGAGAAAATATTTATGAGAAACAATGAAAACATTAGAAAAAAGTAATAATGATTATGTACCTTTGTTTTCGGAAAGTCCAGTAAAGTCACTGTGTTCAATAATCCAACACACTAATGTGACGACAACACAAAGTACACATTCAACAATAATTTAAAAAATTTGTCCTAACAATTTTTTTTTTGTAAACACAATATTTCACGTTTTAATTTTCTCGTATTTATTTCACTCCGTGAAAGCACGCACAATGTTGTAAGTGTATCGGCTCGAGCCTCGTAACACAGGAGATACTTTCGCGAGCGGGCAGATAGCGCCTTATGATACACGGAACATTATCCGCGGGCGGAGCAGCGCACGACACAACCACACCGGACGAAGAGCGAGCCGCAACTGGCGACAGCGCGATATGCCGTCCGCTGGCAGGTTGTCTTACGCCTGATCCGCGCCAAACTAAATCGACTGTCGCGCTGATAAGCAAAACGGCGCCACCGAGCCGAAAGCCCCGCGACGGCGCGGCGCGGACGGCGCGCGGGTCGGCCCCTTTCGGCGACGCGCGAAAATATACGCGATTCGTATGCACGGCAAGTGGATGGGTCTTTTTGCTTTATCTACGCAATGATAGTTTACAGATCAATCGAAACGAAAATAATACCACTAAGTAAAAATGGATATTACACTTATTCGCCGCACTCCCTATTAACAATGGACATATACGTAGGTTCTCGTAATTTGGCGGTGCGCTCGGATGTTCGGTGAGTGTGTGTGAATCGGCCTTATTAACTGTTCGATAATTATTGTTCGGATTTCTGCCGCCGTGGCGCTAGCGTCGCCCTACCGGCCTTGCCGAACGGATCAGCGCCGTCAATTATAGTTTCAAAATGCGTGCGTCTCGGATAATAATATTCGGCGACCATTGTCATCGGGATATTACTTTTCAAAGTTGCGCGTTCCAATGATTATTTCTCGCGGATTTACCTGCCGCTTCCCTCCGCTCAAAACCGATAAACAACGCTGAATACTTACTTACGAATTTTAAATGACTTGCAGATTTTAGAAACGAGCGAACTATCTGTCCGCAGGTTAAACCTGCAGCATTGTTCGTTTCCTTTTGACTTGGACGGGTTGGATTGCCACATACTGCATGTTTGTATACGTATATTGTAGGAGAGGCATTCTAATTCTGAAAGTTACTCAAATGCTGTGATCTACTTATTAAAACGAAACGTGGAATTTATAAACGGTAGAGTAGGTATCTACCTAGTCCAAACCGACAATGAACGATTGAGGATCAATATAATTATTGCTAGACGTTTAGATTAAGGTGTAAATTAGATTAAGGATTCTTGTGTGATTTGACGTAAGTGAGAAGTTCACTGTCAAACTTCAATCATGTGTAGGTAGGTATATCAAGCAGTCTAAAAAGGTTTAAAAATAAGTTGAAATTCATAACTTTTGACCTACTTCTTCTTGTGTATGTAAGTAATTATTTAAATTGTAGCATCTCAAAATATTTGGTCTTCCATTGTCAACCGTTGCCTCAGGCCCGAATTCAGAGTCAATACTTAGATGATTTAATGGTTAAGGTACGCTTTAAAGGCGTAATTTTCAGTACAAAAGGCATACCTTAACCTTTAAATCATCTAAGTATTGGCTCTGAATTCGGGCCTAGATTCTTCTTCTAGGTCATTCTAGGATGTTCTCCGTCTTTCAGGGACACTTCCAGCAATTTTGCTTTGAATGGTGTAGGTACCTATTTCATATTATGTATCTCATTGTTTTGAATGTTTCACCAAAATATTGTAATCTGTAGAGCTTTAGGTATACCACCTTGAAAGATTAACATTTAGAAAGTCATTAGATTTTTTTACAAGGAGGTGATGAATTATTATTTTTTTGCACTCATTAAGGTACACTTTAAACTATTTGAAAATATTAAAAAAAATGGATTAGTTATGTTTTATAATATTAAAAGAAGATCGAGTACTTATTTTGACGTGTACAATAGTTTATTTATTTTTTATTAATTTCTTCGAATTGCTCTCAATTTTACTAAAAACGTTTTTTTATTCAAATCGGATATGCTGCATTGTAGATATTTAAATTCTTAATGAGAACATACATGATCTTATTTCTGTCTCGGACAAACATGTATCAGGGAAAGTTGCATGTCAGTCACGGAGGAGGAGTTCGACGGAAAAAAATATAATACGGCCATCTTTATTGTTTTTCTTTTCAAAAATTTCAAATAAAATAATAGTTTAATAGGTATGCTAATAAATGTCAATAAAAAATATTTTTCTTTGTAAAAAACCTAATTTCTACCAATATTTTATTCTCCCTAGGTGGTGTAAATCCTTAAGGTAGGAAATTCACTGCAAATGCATTTTTTTCGAAAATGTGGGATTTTAGTTTTTACCATTCATTTATATCAGAATGTATATGCTAGACTTATTTTTTTTAGTATCAACAATATAAATCTGATTTAAAAACTGCGTCATTTGTTGGGATATTTCATAGATTGGAAATTTTATTTTTAAATAGTAATTATCGTCCTTTTAATAAAAAAAAACTAAGTTTCAAATAGAGGTTGAAGACTCGAAGTGCGTGAGTATATGCTATATATTATTTAAAATCATCTCTTATGTGAATAAAAAGCATTTCAAACCATCAAAAAATGTAAAAATTTCTTGCAAATAACTCTATTAATATAGAATATTTCTGAATTATTTATGTACGGTTTTAACATAATAATAATAGTTTTATACTCGTAAGAAAACTCTGCGTACATATAAATATTCAGTAATTCTTGATAATTTTTAAGACACTGAAAACGAAATTTTAGCCGCGGAGTGCAGATTAATGCTTATATTTTCTTAATTATTGTAAATAATATTCAGTTTATTACTTTTATATAAGAACAAAGGTTCTCAATAAGTTATCGTCCTAAAAAAGTTGTAGTGTAGCGTATGCATTCCGATATAAATGAATGAATAATAAAAACCCACATTTTAGAAAAAAAAACGCCGAATAATATGCATTTACAGCATTTTCTTTATTTTAATTTGATCCATATCTTAAAAGCTTCAAGACTACCTAAGTTACTAATTAACGTAATTCTACGTCGCAGCATTGAATTAATACTTGATTAATAATTAAGTATTGCTTCAATGCTGTGGTGCAAGATATAAAGAAAGTTAGATTTACCTTACTACGTTATATTTAATATTGTTTTTTAATTTATTATGTTTTATTCATTACTGTTATTGTAATTTACTTATATTATTATTGTATATTAGGTATATATACTTCAAAATTATTTTTATGTGAAATATGCTAGGATATAAGTTAATAAGTTCATTACTATCTATTTACACTCTCTTACATACATACGTTTCATTTTCTTATATCTGTTAATATTTCCAAACAAACAAATAAATAAAATAAAATAAAAGACTCTTTAAAATTGATTCAGAGTTTCATATAAAAGTACTGGAAATACACAGCATCGTATCATTTTCATTCGAAAAATAATATTTAGTTATTAATTAATTAATTAATGCGTGGTGTATGTTTTTTTGGATTACCACACGGAATTATAGGTTGGGGAGGTACTTGCTGCACACATCCCAAACCATTAATCATAACACAAAATAAATAATTAATAATTGCTCTTCACATAAAATTTTAAGTGTTGGCAAAATGTATGTACTTACATATTAATATTAAAATATAATTTCGTTCAGTAATTTATATACAACCGGGTGAATACCCAATGACTAATAAAAAATAATTTATTGAAGAATACATCTTTCAAAGACAGGCTTTCATTTTGTGTTGACATTATAATAAATAAATTTATTTAAATTTGTGTACACCACTTTTTTTATTAGTTAACAATAATATTGTTTCCGAAACATGTAGTTGTTAAAAACTAATAAAAAAGAGGTGTAAAAAAAGTTATAATAAATTTATTCACTAATAAAAACATCATAATTTGATAGTGTTAAGAGTAGGTACTTGGTACGTTGGTACCTCTCGTTATTTTATTTTATTTTTCGTTAATAAGTTTTCTTACAGCCATGTTATGTATTTCATTTTGCAATACATAATTTCACCATAGGTAGACCTCTTTCCATTTAAGAATGACAATCGAATTAGTATGTGTAAAGCATGCGTACGTGGCACATTGTTTGGTTGTGTTTGTGTTTATACTCCTACGCTCCAACACAATGAAACGATGTGCCTCGTACGCGCGGCTTTCACATACTAATTCGATTGTCATTCTTAAATGGAAAGAGGTCTACTCATTAGTAATTAATAAATAAATAAAAGTTAAATTAAATTAATATATTATAATGAGTTGATATTTTAACTTAATAGTGGCGGTTCAGTTTCTAAAACTCTGAAAATAATGTTTGTAGAGCCGTTCTATGTTTTCATTTGGTCGGTCGGTGTATACAGGGTGTCTCATAGCTACGAGCAAAAACTGTACAGGTGTAAAATATCTATTTTCAATTTTTGCAAGGTTTTTATCATTCTATTCGACATACATTTTTCATAATCGATATAAGTAACTGTAATGATAGTTCAACTTTTTGCAAAAAATAAGTCTATGATTTTACATCTCCATAACTATTGATATTCGGCCATAGATGCTTGAACATTTTCGACTCATTATCAAGGTAGGAATCCAGCTGTAAAGTTTTTGCTATTAGCTATGAGACATCCTTAATATGATATGCATAAAACATAAATAACTTTAAAAACGCAACATTTGTTTACAAAAAATGATAAATAAATATTAATTAATGAAAAAACTTTGTATTGACCACTTGAAGTAACTATACGTCTACCGGTTTCGATACCACTGTATCTTCGTCAGACGCATACGCATACTCATGCGTATGCGTCCGTCCTGACGAAGATAAATAAGTATTTAAAAAAAGTTACGTATTATGTAAAAGCAAATGTTAGTATTATTTAATAAAGTAAAAATCATATAATATATTATACCTAATTGACTCTACATGGGTTTTGCCCTCCACAAGAAATTTCCTTCATTGAATCTTTTACCTACATTGAACCTTTTTTATCTACTTTAGGATATCCAAGAAAGACATGTCATATGCGACTTTGACATTTCCAAAAAATCGTTTTTTCTTATCAAATAATAATTTGAGTTATCACTCATTAAAAAATTCTAAAAATTGTGGATGAATAAAATATTGGGTGTGTACGAATCACACTGATTTCTTTGTAAGTAATATATATTTTTTGTAATCTTATTTAAATTTGCGATGCGAATACTTGTAACATCAATATTCTTGCTATTTTCAGACTAAGTTCAGACTAAACGCTCGTGCTATGAATATAGAACTAACTTGCTGGTGTCCCGGAATCAACAAGCTCCTCAACACACTTAGTCTATATACTTAGTAGTTACGTACTTATTATATATAATATTTATTACGTCAAAATTGACGAAGTGTGCAATGTTGTATAATAGCGGCAATGCATGATATGTATGGTAACGTAAATCAACGGGAATAGTCCAGAAATATCTCTTGTAATATTATTTATTGATTTGGCATTTACTTCGTGGAGTGACATGATAATTTATAGACAAATAAAATACTTGTGTAAGACCACTTTTGAGTTCAATTTATACACGACTAGTTTCGAGAGCCAGAGATGCTCTCATCTACAGGTGAGAATATACATATAAAATTTATAAAGAGGTCTTAAACAAGCATTTTATTTATCAAAAAAAAAATCTTATACAGAATTGACACAAAGCGGTAGATATGACAATGGAGAAGTTTACTAATTTTTTGAATGAATGAAAATGAAAATTTAAGTAAAATTGAACAAAAGTCTGCAAGTAAAATAAAGATATCTCAAAAACTAACAATGTTAGGTTAGGTATAGAATTTAAATACAGTAACATTAATATTCCTTTTCTCTGTTATTTGTCGACAGATTTCAATATTTTTTCACCAATATAACATATTAGTTTTGGTATATATTTAAGTTAAGTGTTACAATATATTTTACTACCTAAACGATCTACGAAGCTTCTCTATTACATCTTTTATATTTCACGGATTTTGGGGTTAGAGTTTTATTCAGAATATTTTTAGTTTGTTGAAATCTTTCAGAACAGTGCTGGATTTTTGTCACGGAGACATTATTAATCAATTAATGTATATTATAGATATCTCACAGAGACGAAACTGTATTTCTTATGGGAAAGTAGGTATAGATAATTAGTAGGCATGGTATATTCTATCATGGGTGGAAATGGCGAATGTTACATTGTGTAAAGTGATCACTTAAGCCATCCGTACGATAGGTACCTATGTACACCCAAATGACTTCTATACCTATTTTCCCATAAGAAATACAGTTTCGTCTCTGTGAGATATCTATAATGCACATTAATATAGTTTTATTCGCCACAAAGACAGATTTCAAAGCAAAGATCACAAATCGGAATGATTCCGATGCTTCGGACGTTTGTCAGGGTAATCAGTGTGTTCTCGGCAGATAACCGTGGAGTGGACAGTCCTTATCTGGACGGAGATAGTGGACGATAAACACGACTCCCGCCGGCCACGAAGAGAGCGTGTGCGACTGGCTCTGATAATATATTAGTCAACATCAATTGACAATTTGTTATTAAGCGGAATCGTGACGTCGACGGGAGACGTCACCGCTATTTGTCGGAAATGTTTTTAAAAACAGTTTTGTTATGATTTGCTGTTTACATTAATCGAAAGTGATCGTAACAAAAAAAGTATCAATGTCCCATTAGAGCTCTGCGCAGGTGGGTACATACTAGCCGTACGCCCGTGAAAAATCGCGGTGATTTGGTGGGCGACCGATGCGTGTTGCGCGTTGATTGCGTGTCACACTGTAATATTCCAGCTTCACTCCGGCGAGTTAAGGACGTTACGGACAGACAGACAGCGAAATTGTTATATTTAGATTGTTACGGTATGTGACTGTGGGAGGCATATGAAAACACTGGAATTTAGCCAACGATTTATTAATTAGTAGCTGATGGTCCCAGCTCCGCCCGGGACGATAATTCGGTGAGCGTAGAATTGCGTTGACGACTCTTTTTTGTTGATTTCGGCACCTGTGACCTTATAGAACTTTCTGAAACTTTCTCCATCCAGAACTTTCTAGAGCATTCTGGAACCTTCTCTAAGTTTTGGAACCTTCTAGACTCACCGATAAACTTCGCCACTCAGTTTGGATCCTTATAGAACTTTCGGGAATCTTCCAGAACTTTCTAAAGCTTTACTGAACGTTCTGGAACCTTCTAGATTTACCGACACACTCGTTAGTTTGGAACTTTATTGAACTTTCTGGAATCTTCTAGAACGTTCTCCTTCCAGAACTTTTTAGAGCTGTATCGAACGTTCTGGAACATTCTATACTCACGACACACTCCGCCACTCAGTTTGAAACCTTATAGATCTTTTGGGAATCTTCTAGAACGTGTTCATTCCAGAACATTCTAGAATTTAATCGAACATTCTGGAACCTTCTAGAATCACCGATACACTCCACCACTCAGTTTGGAACCTTATAGATCTTTGGAAATCTTCTAGAACGTGTTCCTTCCAGAACATTCTAGAATTTAATCGATAATTCTGGAACTTCTAGACTCACCGATACACTCCGCAACACTGTTTGGAATCTTATAAAACTTTCGGGAATCTTCGAGAACGTTCTCCTTCTAGAACTTTCTATAGTTTTATCGAATGTTCTAGACTCACCGACACACTCCGCACCTCAGTTTGGAACCTTACAGAACCTTGTAGAATATTCTAGAACTAAGAACTAAGAAGTAATTTTGTAAAAAGTTCAATAAAATCACGAAAAAATAATATATCTTATGTAAAACGTAGGAAAATTAATTATTAAAGTATCTTATATTGAGTATCAAAAGTTAATTCGCTTCACTTATCATATAAAATGAACCACAACATTTTTGCAAAGCCTTCACAATTTTATTTGTCTTATTAAAAGTTGATGAATTTTTAAAATTCAATACGAGTACTAATAATTAATAAAGTAATAATAAATTTATTACTTTAATAATAGTACACCGTTTCTCAGAATATTAGTCAGAAATAGCTGTTTTGAGCCGCTGGAGATGTACTCTTAAGTCAAAGTTATAAGTTATCCAATTATTATTATTATTATAACGTTGGGGGTACCTGACGAGATACTAGAAGAAGAACTTACTCCATAACTATTGATTAAGATTAAGAAATTGTTTCTTGTCATTTTCTCTCATTATTTAGGCAATAATCTAGTTGTGAAGTAATGTGGAGTAGCTCTGTTAAACCCTGAGTATGCTCATCAAATCTCCTATAAATGCTCAACAAATTGTGACTTTTCACCGCAGCCTATACTTTCTAGACATGAAACATTAACGCGTGTATGTCTAAACATATTGTGACGCAAAGTTAAATAATGATAATCGTAAGTCACAAGTTTTAATAGAATGTCACTTTTGACAATTCCAACCACACTGTTAGACAGATTTATATAAGATAATAATAATAATAATATTTGGATAATTTATATAGCGCTGTTAAAGATTAATTAATTATTCAATGTATAAAGTCACTTAAAACGAATTAAAATTAACGCAATTCTTTTAATTACACTATTTTCCAATATATTGGGTAACACGTTTTTATCACTGTCTAGAATATTGCGTTCTCGCGCGTATTATTTATCGCTTCGCAATTCACGACTGGCCACACTGGGCGTCGTCTAGCGGCTCGTGCGTACTTCGCACTGAATCGACCAGATGCGACAACTCTTCTGCAGTTGCCTACATCCGCGTTATTTATACCCAAAAACTAGATTATCGAACCTCCTAGATTTTTCTAGTGTTAAGGGGAAGGTTCTCGATGCTTCTCGGTTGTACCAGGCGTTTCGGGACACTTGTCTTACGTTTCCCGAAGGTTATAGATCATTCTAGATTATTATAGACCGTTCTCGTTTGATAGTCTTGTTCCAAGTGACATATTGAGAGTAATTCTGACAGTGTGTTAATTCTTTTTAACAGCAATCTTGATTCATATATATTTTTTATATACACAACCCAGTAAAAGTGATAATAATATTATTCTTGAATAACATACAGAAATGAGATTTTTTACATTACATAATGCAACACAAAATGCGGTAAAAGCGAACTTCACATTTCCACACCGCACTACGTGATTTGTTTTTGTATAGGTTCAGTCAAGACGACTACAGACTCACCGTCCTGTTATTTAATTAGCTGCTTCTGTATTGCAGGGAAAGGCTTTCTCAGAAGTAGACGTTTCATCAGATTCATTTCTTCACTTCAATTCTAGTGGCCTGTCATTAGACGGACGCTGTGATTACTTTGTGGTTTCTGGATGGCAGTTATCGAAATAGTCTGATGATCCGAGCGAAACGCCCTCAGGCCGGATTAAAGTTTTTACTGCTCCCAGGCCAAGCAAATAGTATTTACCGAAGTGAATTATAATATTAGACATGGGGGTCCCAATATGCTCTGTAATATTCCACACTGCACTGTTGAGATTCGCAACTTTCTAAGATTAAAGCTTCTAAGAATTCACGATCATTATTCAAGCATTATATTGTCATTTATTTTATTTTAAAAATGTAATTGCAGTAATTACTTTTATACTGTATATATAACTAACCTTCTTCTTCTTCTTCTTCCTCAGCATTTTTCACTCCACTGCTGGATGTAGGCCTCTTCCATTTTTTTCCACTCGTCTCTGTTTCTCTCCATTCGCATCCAGGTTCTTCCTGCTTGCTGGACTATGTCATCGGACCACCTTTTGGGAGGTCTTCCGACGCTTCTATTTTTTGTCCAGGACCTCCACTGTAGGATTCTGGGTGCCCATCTAGTATCCTCCTGTCGAGCCATATGTCCAGTCCACTGCCATTTTAGTTTTGCAATACGGTCCATAATATCAACAACTTTTGTTCGGCGTCTTATTTCTTCATTTCTGATTTTATCCCGAAGGCTTACGCCGAGCATCTGCCTTTTCATGGCCCGCTGTGTACATTTTAATTTTTGTATGCTTTTTTCTGTCAGTATTTCTGTTTCTAGTCCATATGTCAGTATCGGTAGGATACATGTATCAAACATTTTTCTTTTCAGGCAAATTGGGATTTCTTTATTTTCAAACAAGTGTTTCAATTTACCAAATGCTGCCCAGCCCAGACCTATTCTTCTTGGTAGTTCTGCTGTTTGGTTTTCTTTTCCCAGCTTTATCTTATGACCAAGGTACACATATTCATCAACTGTTTCTATTTCCCAATTGTTTATTTTGAATTTGTGTTTGGATGTGGTTACACATCCAATAACTAACCACTGGTGATTAAATAAAATGTGTTTTTTAAAGGTTATTTTTTAAAATAGTCAAAAGTTTTCCAGCGACTGACAATTTGACAGCTGATAGCTGATTTTTGCTCAAGTTTCTTTGCCATTTCGCCATGTCAGCACTTCTCACTCTGTCCACCAGTGTGACTCCCGCTACCCCCTTAGAAAACTCATCTCGGCAGCCTGGATCCTTGCTCTCACTCTCTCCGTCAGGATCCAAATTTGATGGCCATATATTATGATGGGCCTATACACAGTTTTGAAAACTGTCAGTTTTGTCTTGACACTAAGCTCGGAATTTCTTATCACCGAATGAATGTATTGAGTACACAATTATTGGATTTTGTGTAGTAATTGTGGAAATAAATAATTTAAAAATATATACTACCAGCTGAGAAATCTATGTATACTATCATGGAAATTACTGTAGATGTCTCCAGAATGGTCCATTCGAAAATATGATAGAAACTCACTTAGAACATACACATATACAACCTTAAAAATTTGATAATGCGTGGATATTCTTACGGTGGAATTAGTGAAAAGCCAGGTCATACAGGTCATAAACCCTGGGTCACCTTATAAAGACTTCCATATAAGTTTTCCCATATAAATACCTTCGTTTATATGAGACTTTCACAAATTATCTTAATTAAACTATTTCAGTTTTAATCCACACGTAACACGACAAATATGTAACATTAAATAGTCTCGAATCTGACTTGACCCCGTATATCTAAAATAATTCTGAAGCCGGGTTTAAAAAACCCATTGCATAGAATTGAGGTGTATTCATTTTAAATGTGAGACATGACAATTTTGAATAAACCCAATCTGTCCTATTATTCCATGTCTCGCTCAAGTTTTAGGAACGTTTTTGAAAGAAACTCTGGCGAGGGACAAAGGGACCCCACATTCCAAAGGGGTGAGTGATTATAAGGGAGGGTGACGGTCGTATTACAGGACTGCCTCGTACCTAATATCGCCGCTCAGACTTAAGTCATTGTATTGAAGACAATAATTATTGTATATGTATGGTTTAGACATAGTTACGTCGTTTAGTTGCTATATTTTGAATTGAAATCTGGTAAAATTAAATATTAAATATTTGTTTAAGTTCTTTATTATTTTGATATCCTATATCTTTATATATATTTATTTATTTCCCATTTGAGAGAGACGAAAGAGTGGCTAAGTGTGATGTAATTGTAAACAACGAATGCTTAGAACAAGTGAACGAGTTTGTTTATTTGAGAAGTACGTTTAGTAGAGACGGCAAGGCTGAGAATGATATCGAAAGGAGAGTGACTGCGGGAAACAAAGTTAATGGTGGTAATAACCTAAACTACTCGTCCACACAATTAAAGGCAATTTTTATCTACATATAATGTTATATTTTGGTAAGAATTTAACATTACCTACTTAAATTACTCCCGACAGATTAAAATTAATTTCAAATATACCAAAGCCAATTTTTTCAGGACAAAGTTCTGTGAAATTTAAAACCAAATTATTTAATCAATTATAAAGACGTACAGAAAAATCAAATCCATGAATAAATATTTGGCTGCTATCATGATTCGAACCACGGATCTCCTCCTATCAAAGCAAAGAGCCGAATATTTTTTCGTGAATTTGATTTTTCTATATGTCTTTCTAATTGATTAATTAATTTGGTTTTAAATTTCACAGAACTTTGTTCTGAAAAAATTGCAACTTCACAATAAGAATGTGTTCTTGAATATACGTGTTGAATCAAATGTTTCCAAAAAATAAAAATGAATTAAATCGGTTAATTCTGGCGTCCCCTAGCGGCAGTTACACAAAGTAATTTGTGCCTACCGTACCAGAAAAAGTGGATTTCTCTAAAAACGGATAATATATGTAAATCAATTCATAAATGATACTAACAGACATGGTCGATATATTCACGGAAATGTAAGAGGCTGCTATAGCGTAATTGGATAACGCGCCTGCCCCGGATACGATGAGATCCGTGGTTCGAATCAAACATATCTTTTATTCATATTTTTTCAATATGTGTAGTCAATATGTGTTTCCTTAATGTATAGATATATATCGTTCCGGACTTTTTATAGGCCTTTTTAAGTTCTACAACATTTTCATAGAAATAATTCATACATCTCTTACCTTTAAGGCAGCGTTCGTAAGAAATGCACTCGCTCGACCGTTTTTCGTCGACTAACGTTACCAAATTGGTCTCCACGAAAAGCCCTTTTATTTTAACGGGATAATATATAGCCTATGTCTTGCTCGAAAGTCCATTCTAAATATTGGTGAAAGAATTTTTGATATTGGAACAGTAGTTTCGGTGATTGCCTCCTACATCTAAACTCACAAACTTTACCTCTTTATAATATTAGTAGGTATAGATTATTTATTAAAAAAATATTCATTATTTTATTTATATATATCTACTTTTATGTGAGTTTCTTTTCACCAGCATGTTTTAGAAATTACCATTCCATCATCAGGGTGCTGTACAACTGTCAAAAAATTCGAATGAAATGTCTTTTGTTCCTTGTTTTTCCAAATTATTTGAATAATTATTAAAAAAAAAGTATAAATCAAGAATAATAATACCAATTATAACTTCAGTAATAATATATTTTTTTTAAATAATTTGGAAAAAAAGAACAAGAGACCTTTCATTAGAATTTTTGACAGTTATACAGCACCCTGATGATATACAAATAAAATAATCAATATTTTTTAAAAATGACAATTTACAATGTTGCTCAATCAATTGAAAAAAATAAATATATATATATATTTATTGTGCAGAAGAAGCGTTTCCCAACTAGTCGATTCCAACGCCTAGCATTTAAGTCATGGCTCCTTCTCTAGTTGCAGCATTGCATGTTGGTATTTACACAGTTTATTAATTACAACGTGCATCTAATTATTTATTTATCGAGCGTCAATTAGAATCTTAACATTTTGACTTGTGAGTATAAAAAGAGGAATATAACACGTTTGCACTCACACCGTGCGCCATCATATCATTGAGTTGCTGTATCCCCTTTGAATGTTGTTATCGGAGCGGTTAGCATATTCGCGGAATGTTTACAATAGACGCTTTAGTCATACGTTTATTTCCGTATACATTGGAATGCACGAATATACTCCAAGTCGGCGGTTATGATTTATAAGCGAATGTGAAAATACCTAATGTACTCGTTGTCTACTACTACGTGTACTAGAAGCGCATCAATCCCAATTATAATAACTTCGTTGTCTGTCTCCGTCCGTCCGTCCGTCTGTCTGTCGGTCTGTCTCCGTAACTTCGTGTAACGCCCGTAACTTTTTTATAATAATTATTTTTTCAATTTTTTTTATTTCGAATTTTTTCCCAATATTTTTTTACGATTTTTTTTAAAATAAATACTTATTCCTTAGGAACCGACATGTAAAAGTACCGTCATTTTTGACGGGTTACAGCTTACTCGTTGTCATACGGTGCTAGAAGCACTTCTCGTAGAATGCATCAATCCCAATTGTAATAATTTCGTTGTCTGTCTCCGTCCGTCCGTCTGTCTGCCTGTCTCCGTAACGTGTAACATCCGTAACTTTTTTTATTGTAATTATTATTTTCATTTTTTTTATTTCGTATTTTTTCCAATATTTTTTTACGAATTTTTTCGACATGTAAAAGTACCGTCATTTTTGACGGGTTACAGCTAGTAATACATATTATATACTAGCCGTATACCCATAAAAATTACTGAATATTATTTATTTATTTATACATAGTAAAATAAAAGCCTGTCGAACGTAGGAGTCGTAAATTAATCATTAGCGTCTTGGCTTAGCCCTTACAATCTGTAGTATATATAGAGTGTTTTTGACGGGCCACGAAGAAGCGATGGTGGCTGTGTCGGTTGGATTCCGTGCTGCGTCTTTCTCTGGCCGTGTAATTTCGTTTTTTAGTTGTGAATTCCACGGACTTACGGGACAGACAGACAACGAAATTATTATATTTTAATTAGGTTCGGCCGAATTTTGAAAATAACTAGATTTTTATTTCGTGGTTGTTACACCGACACTCAAAAATATAGAAACGTCAGGACATCTGTGATCATGGCAAAATATGAGCTATAACTTAAATTAATTTGAACTCTGTGGTGTATTAAGGCAGGTCACCCTAACGGGAGTATAAGGTGGCGCTGCTATTAAAAGA
Source organism: Agrypnia vestita (assembly GCA_016648135.1). Lineage (NCBI taxonomy): Eukaryota > Metazoa > Arthropoda > Insecta > Trichoptera > Phryganeidae > Agrypnia > Agrypnia vestita. Next base: position 70,103 of record JADDOH010014114.1, on the reverse strand, counting down.
GAAAGCGCCAGCTCTCCCTTTCTTTCTTCTTTTAGCTGGCGTGCAGTTAGCACTGGATCTTGTTAGAGTCGGTCGACACATATTTATTTATATTTATATATTTATTTATATTTATTCGGAAAACCAACAGCTGACAATAATTAAGAAAAAACAATGAATGATGAAATATGTGAATATATTGGAGAAACTTGTACCCTTTTTGCCTTTTATAGGTCTCCAAATCCCGAGTTTAGGATACATTACAAACTCTTTGGATTGAAGAATTTATTAGATGTGCGCGCGTGTGTGTGTGTGTGTGTGTGTGCGTGTGTGGAACTGATTTCAACCAATTTTTTAAATAATATTTGTACTTATTTTATATAATATTCATCAAAAACTTTTTTTAGACACAATTCAAGATTGCAATGGCTGGCTTGCGTGATGATATAAATATAGCTTCGACATGAAATTCATAGGTCCTTTTTTAAAAATACCCAGACATCGTAGAGGTCTTTGTGTAACACAATATCGATGTATGTATCTATTTTAAATTTAAATGGTTTATATGCCACTAGTGCGCAACTGTTGGCTGTTGAAAAATGATATTGCACCATCGTATGTGTAGACACAGCACAGCCTGTCTTGGTATTCAAGGACTATTATTTATGAAAGTATAATGTACTGTTGTAAATATTTAAAATTAGACACGGATTGGTACCCAAATACTTTGATGACAGGATGAAGCTAAATAAGGATTTTCATTCTTACAATACAAGAGGACAAAATAAGACTTCCGAAGAAAAAGAAAAACACCTCATAAAATTTTATGACGTACAAAGGTTTAAAAGTCTTCGATAGTCTGCCAAAAGGAATTCAAAACACAGCGAATATAAGGAGGTTTAAACAGGAGTGCAAAAATTTTATTATAAAAACTTTTAATTCAATTCAATGTATTTATTTTTATATAACATTTACATTACAAATACAAATTTAATTAACATAAATAAAATCATTCACATCTAAGGTGTAGGAGAATCATGCTTCGGAATACCCTCTCAGAGATATGGAACAGATCAACTTCCATAATATTGTTCAGCAGGTCAGTAGCCCTTCCAACAGGCATTGGCACACATTCCATTGGCAGGTTGGTCCTGTATATTGGAATGTGAAACAATCTATGTTGACTTAAATGACTATATGGAATGCAATATGCTTAAATGAAATCATGTTTTAGGCCACACAAGATTATGTGTGGAACAATTAAGATAAACAAATAAATAAATAAAAAATCCCATAAACTCCACTTTCCTCTAAAGCAAAATATCAGACTTATTAGATCATTTATTACAGAATATAATATTATTTTCGATTTTCTGTTCCATGCATTTCGGAAAAATATTTTTTATTACATCGTAATCATCTTTAGAATGCGACCACTATAACTAGGCGTGCGAGGGAGGGCGCCCCTGTCGCCTAACAGAAGTTGCCACGATGTAAATTTATTACACAATACATAATGTACAGAATCTCCGGTGACCGGTGTCGTAGCCTTGAACAGAAATTTGGTCGGCAGCACTAAAGAAACCAAGCAATAATGGCGGCCGTTCTATCTGTCAAACTGTCAGACGGTAATATCGGTCCATTATTTGCTTTTTCAGCTTCGCAAAACTTTAATACTTCATTGGCAATTGTTCTTGCACCATCCCGGACTGTTTAGGTTGTTTTGGACATAATAATTCAGTGTATATTGGTAATCAAGATGTCACAGCTTCCGAGCAAATACAAAATTGAACTGAATGGCAGGGCGAGGGGTTACCGCCGGGTGCGGGCGGGGCGGGTTTTAGTTCCAAAGTCGCCGCACGCCAAGTTATTGTGGTCAAGCAATAGCATCGTGTTTGCGTCCGGACAGAAAACACCACTATAAACTCCTTCGTTGCCAGAAACGTATACCATTGTCACCACATCACTGTCTGTACACCATTGCCGTTTGTCATCGATCAGTGGGCCTTTGGACTACATACCTACGTTTTACAGTCTTGCAGACCTGGGTCGCCACTTAGTCATAGTTTAGACAATCTGTACTTTTTCAAATTATTGAAATATTGATGACGGAATGCATGGATTAATTAATGCATATCATAAAATTAATTACATAAAATCTAGGTACTAAAAAATTGACGATTCCGCACATATGCAAGTTCGGCCTACCAATACTGCAACAGTGGGTACAAATTCTATCTGTACACACACACATTGTTCGATGCGGTGTCAATATCTAGTCATGTGAATCCTATTTAAAGAAATCCAAAATTAACTTATCAAGATTAATATTTATAGTTTAAAAAAAATATATATTACGTTCATTAAATTGGATGAAAAACATAAACGATGTTACCTATCTATACGTGAGTTAAATAAAATCTAATTTATATAAATTAACTTTGTAAACACCACTTATTTATTGAAAAAATTCAACAAGTTTCAAAGCCAATGGCATCTTCGTCAGGATAACAAAAATAAAATTTAAAAAAATCGAAGTATAGATCAAAATATTAAAGTTATATATGGAAAATGATAATATAAAGTACCTAATTAACATGAAAATAAATTGAAAAGATAACTATTTGCTAAAAGGACCTGATTATTTATAACATTCAATTTACTATTTACACTCTTTCTTATTTCCAAAATTTCTAATTTATCAAATTGTGATTTTGTATAATTTGTATGTATTTGAAGAAGAAGTAAATAAAATCTAATCAAAATATAATAATTTATTTGTCTCCTAACTCCGTGACTGACGGCAACGCGGCAAATAACCGACACAGCCACCATCGCCTCTCCATGGCCCGTCAAAAATATACTATATATATACTACACATTGTAAGAGCAAGGCATTAATTTACTACTTTTTATTATGTATTAATAAATAAATAATACTTAAATTATGTTTCGTGATTTTTCACGGGTCTACGGCTAGTATTTTTATATTTTAAGACTGGACATTCACTGGAAATGCATATTTCGGCGTTTTTTTTTATGAAAATGTGGGTTTTTATTATTCATTTATATCAGAATGTATATTATTTTAAGCATTTTTTAGGGCAATAACTTAGATAAAACTAGCGGCGTCATTTATTGGCACAATTCATACATTGGAATTTTTATTTTTAAATAAAGTTTTTATTATAAAACTAACTTTTGTTAAGTGTGTAAAGCCTCAAATTACAAAAGAAAAAATTTATAATAAAAAATATTTTTTTTAAATAATAAAAAAAAATATATAAAAAATTAAATTTTATAAATAATAAAAAGGCGTGACGCATAGAGATGATTATATAATATAATATATTATCACGATATATATATATATATATATATATAAGAATATATATTTCTTTATACTTCTACGTCTTTATTTTGCATTACTGCTTAAGTCAGGAGAAAATCGTTCATCTCAAATTTGCCGCCCCATGAAAATTCCACCCTAAGGCTTTGTGCTGGATACGATAGCACAGATTTATTTATTCAGTACACTGCATTTTGTTTTACACGACGGGTATGTCCCACAGAATGTCGCGTATTAAAAAAACCGTAAAAATACAGTAAAATAAAAAAGGGAGATGGTTATCATTGTATAAAAATCAATTAAGTATGTCACTAAATAAAAATCATTATCGTTTATTTTATTGTCACGAAATCGTGGCAGTGGGATGCAAATGAAACATTAAAATCAATTAAATTAAATTAAATTTATTATGAAAAGTCACTGTATTTATACAGAGCACTTCTCACACGTCGGTAGATACTTTCTTGATTTAATGTCGCTGGAACATACGCGCACTAGCAAGACTCTGAGCCATAACATGGTTTCGCTTCTATGGCGTTAGCCCCCTGTCAATAATAACGATAATTTCGCTCAGCGCGGCGCCCTCGCATGTGGCTTTCTCGATAATTCCAGAATCTGGTGAACCATGCCAGGATCTCCTAGCAATTTCCAATTTTATTGTAAAAGGTATTGAGTGTTGAAAAATAATTTTATTAGAAAAAAACATGCTTAAAAAATCGTAATAAAATTTATTTTGTTTGAGGAGTTTATTAAATGTACTTAGATTTCTTAGGTACCTAGTATATACAAATTCGCTACCGGTTTCGACACGTATGTGTCAATTACAAGCGTTGTTAAAACTTGTTAATGACTCGGACGTGTCAACAATTGTATATTAAATAAACTCTTCAAACAAAATAACTAGACATTAAACACAAAAAAAAGTTATTCAGTATCAGAAATAAACGTATCCGTTTACGCACGTGTGGTACGAAATGACTTACACCTCTGGAGATGTATATAGGTAGTATACTTTTTGGTACAATATTTACATTTTATTTCTCTTTGTACAAAAGTTCGGTTATTGATCGTTGTGATTGTTCTTTCATGAGTTTCTTGTGTGATCTAATATAGTATTATATAATATGATCTATATAGAGCCGCGCCAGTGGTCAAATTTCGTTGCAACTGTATTTACGTTGTGATAATGTATTAAATAATGATTTCCTTGTTCACTAACCAGTTGTAGGCTTTTAAGTTTATGAAGAACAACACGTGGATACCCCATTGCTTTAAGCTAAATATTTTCATACTTTACGAAATGGGTAGATATTAAAAGAATATTTAAAAAAACATTTACAAAAAGATGTACCTATATTTTTTTTAATAATTAAACTGATTTTTTGTAAAATTAATGAATGATTATTATTTGTCATCAGGGATACGTTTCTTTGCTGAATTTCAGAGAACGAGAGCCAGGAAGGTGATCAAATATTGATTACAAGATTTCTCACTGGCAGGCAAGTGAAAGTGAATAAATAATAAAATAATAATATAAAAATATGATTGTCTTAAATACAACAACAATTAGATCGAACGATGAATGCTCTAATTAGAAAACAATAAGTCAGTGATTTGAAAAGATCTAGGAGAGAAGAGATGTTTTTTTTATAAATTTACACTTATGGGCTGAAGGTAGCAGGAAAAGAGTGCAAATGCGAAAGGCCTTTCATGACCAGATGAACCAAATATTGAAGGACAGCTCTAAGAAGATGGATGATAGTGGATACTCTCTTTCTACTCTATGGGAATATCGTATGATGGTTAGTTACTAAGATTGAATAAAATAGTTTTTTTTAATAAAAAAAAAAACACAAGCAGAATGTTACTTAAAATTAAAAGCCAATGAAAGGGTTGGTTAGGGGTAGTTATTACCAGGTAACTTTCGGTTGCTACTGCCGCTCGAGGCCTACGATAATACGAAGAACAAAACAATCGCTTCCACACCATTATAATAAATATTTTGTAAATAATAAATCAAAAGGAATTGAGTCGGGTTCGACATGTTAAACCAATAATACAGCTGGTTAAACTATGAATCATTCAACAAAGAGCTGGACGCGAGGAATCAGCACTCAAAAGGTTTAATCACTTCTAATGTTGGCTAAGTTCTAAGGAATTCATAAAGCGCCCAATATACTAATGGGTGGTTAATTACTTTTTAATATAACACTTCCGGCTTAAGGCCTCCGAAAACATAATGCATTCCAAAGAAGAGCTGTACTACACTATCCTTATCCTTATCATTAGTTTCAGAAAATAAGTTTAATGGATATATCGTACGACCTGTGTTGAACAAATAATTTGGTGCCGTTCTGAGGGTAATTCCGAGAATGTAATTAGTACGCTACCTATGTACTAGCAGATAAGTTGGTCGAAAGCACACAAATGTTCCCATATTTTTAGGCAACCGAGTACTTTTTGGGGTATTTTGCTTTTAATTTCTTTTAATTTTAAACAGAAATTCACACGGTGGCTTTGATTCTGGCAGTAATGCTATTTTGTACTATGAAAATGTTAAATGTAGCGAATGTAATGCTGGCTGAAGTGTGGTAGATAGAATAAAGAAAGGAGCGCTGAGATGGTTTGGTCATGTAGAACGTATGAGCGAGGAAAGGATGGCAAAGAAAATATACGGGGCGAGTGTTGAAGGCAACAGGAGTAGAGGGCGTCCACGAAAGACACGATCAGATATTACAAGTATCTATAACCGTAGAGCTTGCATGAGAAGATGTATGAATGTAGCCGAAGCAAAAATGGTGTGCCGAGATAGAAGAGTATGGGAAAACGGTGTGAAGGAAACGTTAGTTAAAATGTAAGGACGAATTGCAACCTATCACATTCACTCACCATTGCCCAGGCTACATAGACTTAGCAAGGAAAACAGTAGATTTGAAGACATATTGACTGTTGGCGATTTTGAGACGTTGTTAGCTTTGTGGAAACAAATTGGTTTTGTTTTCTAATTGAAAATACTTCGTACTGAAGAGAATACAGCTGTGTTAATTTTTAATATACTACAGTACTATCTTCGCTGCATGTAAAAAATATTTTTTTTGTTAATGATATCTAATTGTAATAAATTGTATAACAGTATACATAAATAAATAAAGTCCGCCCAAAAATGTTATAAACCGTTTTCTTAAAATAATTTTGATATATAATTTCAGATCATGTTAACATAACATAACTTAACATAATTTATTTTATTTTGGATTTTTTAAAATATAAATTACATTTTTTATGTAAAACTCTGACTTCAGTAGGTTTTTGATGACCCTGATACATAGTTATATGATACATATTTTTTATATAAAAAGACGCAGATATCAGGTCTTTAATGACTCTGATAAATAGCTAAATGATACATATGTTTTTATATAAAACACGCAGATTTCAGTAGGTCTTTAATGAACCTAATACATAGATAAAAAGTAACACAATATATTTTTGTATTAGTTACTTTTAATATTTTCAAAAGTATGGTATTAAAATAATTGAACGATCTGGAGAGCATTAAAAAGCATAGATTAAATATTATTAATTTTTTATCATAATATAAGGAGGTTTTTTTTAACATATGTATATAGGAATAAATTTCTATCTTTCGAGAAAATCATATCTAGCGATATAATATGATGAGGTTAATGGCGATACTTACGTACGCCAGAGATGGAAATGTTAGAGAAAGGCTGAAAGCAATATAAACGCACAGGAAATGCGATCGATAAGAAACACGAAGGGAAGGAAAGGGAATGATAAGTAAGAGACAACGACATCGGAAGCAGTTAAGGTGAGATGAGGCAAATAAAGTTACAAAGAAAGGTTGTCTTGTATTATAAGGTGCCAACGATCAAAATATTATAATACGCATAGGTATGAAATAAAATTCTTTTATGCGATGGTTATGGAAGAAACTAAAACTCCAATACAGTTTTCAATAGTAGATAAGAAGGTTTTCATATTATGACATTTGAGTTCGGGAGATTTTGGCAGATTACGGGTAATACAGGTACAAAAAAATCTGTAAGTAAAACGTAAAAATGACAAACCTGATTTTTTAATATATTTAACGGGATAGTACTATACACTCGTGTTAATGATTGCGAGACGCTTTTCGCGGGTCATTTTTTCCGCCAAACGCTTTAAAGTTCTATACATAATCATGCCATTTACATTATAGTACAAAATCGGAATTTTATATATTTTATTCGGGCCACTATTTAACAATATTACCTGATACTTTAATTTAAACGTTTTACTTACACACTTTTTCGTACCAGTATTTTTATATACTAGTTTTCTAATGCTTTTGTTTATTGTTTGGTTAGTAAACACATATAAGTAAGCCGACAGTGTGGCCAAATAACTCTAAATAATTTTTTAAAAATATTTTTTTAATTAAATTTATTTGGTAAATGTACATACTTATATAATAAAATTAATACACATTTACATTACACGCTTACCCACTTTTAAATGACAATTTATTCTCGTATTTGTTTGTAGATTTGTGTGTAGCATATTGATTTTTTTACAAATTTATAAAAAAAACAATAAAAAAAAATTAAGATAATTTTGCCAATGCGAATGTGTTACAAAATATGCATTTTTAGTTGCAGTGCACGGAAAGCAGAATAATATACACATTTCACATTGTAAATATCAAACATAGATATCTAAATGCATTTGATGTGAACAGCAATTTTAACAACGAGATTAACTAATGTCTTCGAAGGATGACAATCACACTGTGTTATCTAGGCACGTAGGCATATTTTCCTCATATCGGTCATTAGTAAACAGAGTAGTTAAACATTGGTAATAGATTATTTATCAAATTGTCATAATGTTGGGTTTATCCGAGTCACAAGTCAATTCCTGTAAAGCTTTTACAAATTTTTCTTGTTTACATAAATTATGGATTCCAGAGCCAATGCACCGTAACTTATAAATAATTTGAATTTCACTTTTTGGTATATTATGAATTCTGTACCGTAATAAGCACAAAACTCCCACATTCAAGCCGGTGGGGTCGAGATGGAAGGGAAGACCGTAACGTGGGTGGGCAGATATCAGTACCATTTAGCTCAACTGCAAACGCTAGAGCGCGACATATTCGCGAAAAAAAGTTCGAAGAAATTCGCTCGCGAAAATGTATCCGGTGTGCATACGCATCCGGTATTGATGATTCGAAACGGCAACGCCAATACCGCATCTCAAAGGCGTCAAATATGTTTCTTTCTATGGAGAATATTAGGGTTTTAACCAGCAGGACTTTTACTTATACATACTTGACAAAGAACATACATTATCGATTGATTAAAATATAACAATATTTCAATGTAAAAATAATGTAAGTTGACCGATTTCAATGTCACCGACTTCGACTCAATTGAAACACCTTGAAAATTTATTTGTACGTAGTAAGAAACTAACCCATAAAAACCAAGTTTTTATTATACTCCCTTTCTCATTGAATCAGGTTTCGTGGCTATACACGCGTCGGGATAATTACTAAAATAGAATGATTCCTATTTGAAAAAAATATTAAAATTTCGAAAAAAACTATTTTTTTAACGAAAATCTTTAGATCATTTTTATCGTTGCCACGAGTCTGCCTTCAAAGTTTCAGCTCGATTGAATCACGGAAAAAGGGTTAAAAATCGATTCAAAGTTTTTTCGTCTGACAAGCAACCAGACGCTACGAGTTAAAAGAAAGGGAGTAAAAAAAGTAACCCATTAAAACCATGTTTTTATTATACTCCGTTTCTTTGTAAAATATAATAACAATTAAAGACAAATTAAAACATATAACATAACTCTAAATAGTAGTGAAGTACCTATTATGTAAACCGACGGAGTAATTCAAATTTAGAAAAGATTCCGCGACGTTATCGGGTCGCCGTTGCTAATCAAACTTTTCTAATGATTCCAATTTGAAAAAACCAATAAAATTTATAAAAATCCGAAAATATACTATAATCATTAATTTTTTTTAACGAAAATTTGATAGATCTTCTTGATCGTCGCCACGAGTCTGCTTGCAAAGTTTCAGCTCAATTAGATCACGGGAAAAGGGTCAAAAATCGATCCAAAGTTTTTTCGACAGCGAGCCGGCAAGCAAGCAAGCAGACGCCACGAGTTTCAATGCCCTGCTTACGTGGAATATTCTGTGATGTTTATGAACAAAATATAATACAATACAATAAAATTGTGGTTCGATGCACGAGCGTATCACTGAAGCAGTCGCCATGTTATGTGCAAATGCTTGGCCTTAAATGTCCGCATTTCAATCAATATAGCCAACTAACCAAACAATATACGAAAGGGTTCCTAGAGCACATTGCTTGAACTCTCCAGGTATGTCGAGTGTACCCTTTTGTTAGGAATTTCAGACTCAGGTAATTAATACTATATTTAGCAAAAATAGTCGAACTCAAGAGCGATTCAAAAATGCGGTCGAATACTTAACTGTGCAGTCAATATGTTAACACGATTTACGAAAATGAATGAGAGTAGAGTTTTCAGTAAAATTTTTGCTGCTATATTATTAATTTAATTTCATTATATACACCTCATTGTACAGGTAATAAAATGATTTGTAAATAATAAAATAAATTAAGATATCCCAAGTGTTAAGCGGGATATTCGATATCCGATTTCAATCACTACCTATTCATTTCAGCGATCAACGAATTACTGGTATACCTTTTAGAGTTGTAGTGAATATTGCACTTCTCCCTTTCGAGTCCCCCACCCTCTGCTGCACTTATTTACTACCCTCCACCCTCGCGCGTTCTCTTGTACTTTGCACCCCCTACTGACGTTTAGTTTTTCGTTCAAGTCGTTGCGAAAAATGTTTCGATTTTAATTTATTTTCAAAACTAGAGTGCACAACGCGAATATGCCCATTACTTTGTCAAAATGCGCGCGATTATCTAAAAAAATAAACTAGTAAGGAGGGAAAACTATTTATATCGCGTTATCTTTGAGGTTAATTATCAATCTAAAAAACTAACAAACTTTTTATAAACCATATTGATTGTATTTAGCGGCTACCGGTTTGGATACCACTATGTCTTCGTTAGGTTTTGAACTTCGTCGGACAAAGTCCTGACAAAGATATAGTAGTGTCAAAACCGGTATCCTGGTTTAAAAAGAATCAACGTAATTTTTTACAAAAGTTTTAGGTTTTTTTTATTGTAGTATCGTATGATTACGTTAAACCTTTCTTTCGGAAAAATCATTTTAAATTATCTGAGAATAAATGAATTGATTACAACCAAGTAAAAATATTATACAGGGTTATTTGTAAATCATTAATAACCTCGCAAGACTATATTACTGCCTTGATTATGAATCGAACATGTTCAAGCTATCATGACCTAATATCACAATAGTTTAGGAGATATGCGACATCAAAATTTGCATTTGTGAATATTTTACATACATTCGTATGTAATATTATATACATTCGAATATACATTCGAATATGAAAAATTTATTCTCTTTAATACAAGTCAAATAAAAAAATAAAAACCTTTGAATTCCAATTGGAAAACATTTCATTTTTTTCACGGTTTTTATCATTTTATTTAACTTGTATTGAAACGAATGAATTTTTCGTAATCAATATGAGTTATTGTAATGATTGTCCAACGTTTTACAAAAAATAAGTTATAAATATTGAAAAAAAATGCAAACTTTGATGTCGCATATCTCCTTAACTATTGATATTAATTAGGTCATAATAGCTTGAACATTTTCGACTCATAATCAAGACAGGAATATGGCCCTGCGAGGTTATTAATGTTTTACAAATAACCGTGTATAACAATGTTTTTAGATATTGACTGCTGTTTAGAATATTCTGGTTTGGGTTTTCTGGAAAATTCTGCCGTGTTTCTGCGAACTTTCTGGGACCTAACATTAGTGACGGTTACTTTTGTTGATTTGTATCTTATTGCATCGATGATTGATAAATAAAATATAATTATTGTCTAGCCCGTCGAATTGCAATAAATCAGGAATGATCTTTGGTTTCACGGCCACTCAGAATCTTCAGGTGTGTGTTTTCTGGGGTATCACGACTTTTCCGGCCGACGTTTCGGATCCCATTGCAACCATCTGAGCGACACTTTTTTAATTCTGTTAATTATGATAAGATCAGATTTACACTCATTCCTAATGTCTTCATTCTTTAATCTATCACAAATGGATTTTTTCTATTTTATTAGAATTTTTTTTTAAAATAAAAATCTTATATATTTACATATTTGATACATAAAAAAATTTAGGTACATACATTTTTTATCATTGTACCTCTCCAAAAAGAGACTAACTCTTGTGTCT